>JBCJKH010053992.1:30092-40883 GCA_039877255.1 Loriculus beryllinus
AGGTTGGAAGGGGCTTGGAGCAACCTGGTCTGGTGGAAGGTGTCCATGCCCATGGCAGGGGTTTGGAACTGGATGAGCTTTAAGGTCCCTTCCATCCCAAACCATTCTGTGGTTCTGGCTATAGAAGGCAGCCAGCTACATTGAACTTGTTCAATTCAGAATTAGTACTGTGGAAAGTCGCTATAGGTAAAAAAGAGGAGCAGTTGGGAAGCTGATAATGAATTTAATTTTTGATGTCATAATCTGTTAGTTGACACAATGATGTCATTAGGAAAACTCTGCATCTACCCAGATTTACCCACAAAAATGGTAAGATACGGTTTTGGAATACTTACTAAGAGGTCCAAGGGTAGGCTTTTCAGACCAGGAATATGCATGATGAATTAACATATGAATTAACATATGAATTGATGTTAAAACAACAGCATGGAGTCAGCCAGAGGGATTGGTAAGCAAAGATTTGTTACCATGTAACTTTCCTGAAGTATCTGTTTCAAGTACAAGTAGTAGGGGAGATGTCCTACGCTTCAGTGTAACAATGAATAGAGGCTTAAGGAAAGTATTTTCAAGAGACATGTCAAGAAATAGACTGCAAAGTGAGAAAACTATTTTTAGTGGGAAAGTGAAGGAGTATATGAACGACTAAGGAATTGTAAATGCTGTCAAACATTGAGAACTATTCTGAGATTTGTAGATATTTTCCATGCTCCTTTTGTTCTGAAGCTTAGGAAGGCTTCTGATCAAGGCTTGTGGGTGTTTGCATGTGCCAGAGTACAACTGATGAAACCAAAATAGATAAATTGACAATAATGTGATTTGTGGATGGTGGCAGGCCAGTCTTTTCGTTTAGAGCCTACTTGTCGTATGAGCAGCAGCTGCAGTTAAGGGAAGGATGTGAAATGCTCCTTTCACACCAATGGACAGAGAAAGTTGATTCTCTTTTGCTGAAGACAGACTAGTTTATTGAATGGTACATCCTCAATGTGGCCTTGAAATTGACTGAAAGCAAGCAAACCTTTTGCTTTCCCCTTTTCTAGTGGGAAGTAATTTTAGTGTTAATTGGTTTACCAGAAACTTGGAAAATTAGAAAGTAGGGTCTGCCATCAAACAGCAGAAAATGTATTGGCTGATCTTTCATTTAAGTCTGCAGGTTTCAAAAGTTTAAAAAGCAGCTTTGCTTTATTGTGAGAAGTGCGTTTCAGGTCCTCAAGCTTACTCGTGGTTGCTCCAAGTGCCACTATCTGAAGAACTGCACAGAACTTGAGCACTTCTCCATCTAGCTGTTAGTGAAATTATGCCAATGTGCTGCTGCGGGAGGAATGAAGGCCTTGGTAGTATAACTTGGGCATGCACTTCACCATCTACTTCATGTAGATGTTCAATATGTAGGTTTTGGTAACAGCAATAGCAGTTTTTTGTTATCTTCCAACTTGTTTTTAACATGTTTGGCTTTTACCTTTAGGGATATATATTTGTTAATATAAACTTTATATAGATAGTGTGTAAAAACATGTTTTCTGTAAAGACATCTGAGGTATTTACCTTCTCAGTCAGAGTGTTGACATATATAGAATGCTTGTATTGGCATATATACTTTCACCAAATAGTAAATATGTTGCTGAAGACTTCTTTCTTGCTTTGCTTTCAAAGAAATTCCATAACAAACAATTGGATTCCATATCAAAACAAGAGAAGAGTACCTCTATAGGTTTGCTGACTGGTGCTAGGTGTAAATTCCACAATGTATTTACATTCACCTCTTGTTCTCTGCCACCAAACTGTAGGTGTTTAGAGGGCCATAGGGCTTTCTGTACGATGTTAAATGTTTGTTTACGTTTAAGTAAATCACTGTAAATTAAATAGAACATTTAAATATAACTTATTGTAACTTCAGCTTAGGCCAAAATGGCTACTTGAATATGATATTACTGAAATGGTATGACTATTTTCTTTAAACCAGAAAGCAAGCATGTTTTCTGCTGCAGTCATGAAATACATATGCTTTCTTTGAAGAAATGCATAGTTAGAGATGCAGAATTATTCAAGCTGCCCTTTCTGTTGGCATGTATATGGTGTTGCATTACCTTAAGTCTAATGCTAATATAGAGAGTGATTAAAATAATATGAACACACCTTGCTGTAGATTAAACATGTGTAAAGCTGACAAGCCTGAGCTTAGCTCTGGATTTAAAATCTTAGTATTTTATTTTCTTCCTCTTGCATAGTGAATTAGCAGTTGGATAAACTCAGTTTTGGAAAAACTGACTTCTCAGATGGGCACTGCAAGGTAGAGTAGGGGTTGGTTTCCAACCAGTGAAACCTGAAGTCATTTGTGACAGCCATGCAAGATAACTGTATAGTCTGTGTATTTCTGAAGTCACTCAATTCTGTAGTCTTCTACTCCTTTTACTGTCCTATATGTAAATCAGAATTGGGATTTCTTTAGTGCTGTTGAAGTGTTTCATGCCAGCATTGCAATGAAACTTGCTTGGCTGGCATTTTTGTGTCTTCTGAAATTTGCATATCCTCAGGCAAGATATTTATTTTACATTCTAGGTTTGTTACATTGCCTCTTATCTAATTGCTTAACTGCCTTTGCATTCAAAATTAGGCATATAAAGCAGTTCATGATTTTGAATTCCTGTATAGGGTTAGGGTTTACGTTAACTTCAGCGTTACTGTTTGCTTCTACAGTAGCATTAACAGTACGTTAAGGTTTTATCATCTTAGAAATTAAGATACAATATATGGCCAAGCATGTAAGTAGGCCTAAAGATGTGCATGGGATGAATGTTCCTGTCTTGGAAGAAGGGGAAAGAAATGGGAGTTTGAAGGTGACCAGGTGGGCATGCTTTAAAGAGAGGCTTGATTTTCATTAAACACCAAAACTCAGATTTTTGTACTCCAGGATGTTGTGAGTTGGTGAAGTTGGGAACTACAGCCTAAATTCGAAGCCACATAAAATCAGTAGTGCCTTTTGACACTTTTGATTCTAGTGTTTATATTACATTGCATAAAGCATTTGACTTCATCTTTAGTTGTGAATGTTTATGGATTGTTGTGAGTACACAGCCCATCTGAAAATTGAGATTGTGATGAACATTTCCTTACGAGGCAATTAACTGAAGAAAAAAAAGCCGTATAGCTTTGAGTTTTCATGTACTTCCGTAGCCCTCTGTAGGGTGAGAAGCCAGCCAAATGAGTAGAATCTACTCAACTTGTCACTTTTTGTAGTGCACTTTACTAACATGTAGTGCACTAACATCAGCCAAAACCAGACTTTTCAATTTAGACATCTGATGGGTCAAAAAAGCCCAGTCATGTAAGCCCAAGATAAGGATAACAGCCCCAAAGGCAAAAATAGGTTGTGCCTGTAATTGTGGTTTATGCATAATACAGGGTCATAGAATATGGGGTTTGGATCAAGTGTTCAGCAGTGTCACTATTTTTATTCTTCTGTCAAAACCTCTTAGCGCCCGGTGTTATATTCAGTGCTTGCTCTAGCTTTGTGCTGGGAGATCTCTTGGATGCTGAGCAGGTTCAGAACTGGGATTTGCACATTCGGAATGATTCCCCCCCTCACCTCCCACTCGAAAAACAACTCTGTCAGTGCAACTTTCTGGTTTGGGAATGTAACTGATGCCCTAGGTACAGCAGTTGACAGATACTTCACAATTGAAGTGTTTAATGGTAGGAGGTGATAAAGGGGAAAAAGTAGTGTGAGGAAACAAGGAGAAAAGAAAACAAGGCAAGAGTAGTAACAAATTATTGTACTTTTTGTTACCCAAACCAGTTGTCATCGCTGGAGAGGGTAGAGTTTGGGACTGTGATGCTGTAGCAGCAAGACGTAGGACAGAGGGTGTATATGATGAACAGGTTTAATGAAAAGGTGTCTGATGTAACTGTGGAATGCAACTTGCTCTGTGCCACTGCTCAGACATAGAAGTGATTGGCAGGAGGCCACATGCAAGGAGTGAAATCCTGCCTCCACCAACGTGGAAAATTATGGTTTCAGCTGCAAAAGGAGGTGAAGCTTGGAGGGAATTAGCATATCTCTAGCACTGAGTGGCATCTGGAACTGAATGGCTGGGTTAAATCATTCAGTAGTGATTAATGAGACTCATTGCTTAGGTTATACAGCCCTTAAATATTAAAGGAATAATGTAAACCTAGATGCAAAGCAGAAGACAGGAACCATTCCGACTATTTACCTCCACAGAAAGTGGAAGATAACCTTTTGATACAAGGAAAATCTGTTAAGAGCTGCGTTTAAGTTTAGAAACTAAGAAATTAACTTGAACAGTTGTTCTGAGGAACATTTTATGACTTCTAAAATACACATGCATCGTTTGGAGCTTTGAAAAGGGAAGGACCGTGCAGGGTAGAATTTTGCTGCACAGGAGGAGTTTGCTGCTTAGAAAACTTCAGAAAATAGTTATTTCTATTTTCTCTGTCACTCCTGAGTGTTTATCTGTGGTACCTGTCGAGAAAGCAAAATCCTGAAACATACAAAACAAAACAAGATCAGAAGCATGCAGAGTCCTTATTCTGACTTTTCTCGAGCGTGATTCTGTCAGTTACTGACCTGAATGGTAATGTAGCTTGGTATCATATCAGGAGTAATGTTTGAAATGTTCAAAGGCTGTCATTCCGTAGGAGGATTATAGTACTGATATAAATACACTTCTGTTTACTTCCAAGATTTAGCAGAGGGACTAGAGAAACCAGTGAAATGTGTGTTCAAGTGTTAAATTTTTTTAGAACTGTAAAAAGAAACAAACAGTGGCATAATTTATGATGTTATTGCTGAAAACAGTTGACCTTTCTGCAGCAAATTCATAGGAGTAGGAAATAAAAGGGAGCTAGATCCTTTTAGAGTAAGATATTATCCTACTGGGACTTATCGCAGATACTAAAATAGAATTCAGCTTTAATCTCTTCCAGCTAGGGGCTGAGGTTTCTTAAACTGCATTGCTGAAAAATCTCTGCTCACAACATTTTTGGCTTCTGGATTGCTTCTTTTCCTACTTGTTTCAGTCTGTCTTGGTTTTTTTTCCTGTTTGTTTTGGTGTGTGGGGTGTCCAGCATAAGGGAAAGACTTTTTAAAGCTAAATGATTGCTTGTTTCCCTTCTATATATTTATGTGGTAGCCATTAACATAATGTGGAATGAGAGCATTTAATTCCCTCCCACTGACATCCCTCCCACCCCCCATCCCTAAATACTCCATATCAGGTGGGCACTTTCTTCCTTTGCTGGGGCAGCCAAGCTAGGTAGTTTGGTAGTTTTAGGTTGTCCCAGTGCTTTAATGTTGTGACCAGAGGACTGAATGTTGTTTCTACAGGCAGCTTTTTTCTCTGACTGTAAGGATGATAGATACTGTGGATGTTTGATTTTGACTGATAACCATGATTTCTTTTGGTTTTGGAAGTTACTGTTTAAATGTCAATGAAGTCAGTTGTTTTTCCAGAAAGACTGGCTTAATGACTGCGCTCAGATTATCATGTCTTGATTGATTGATACTTCTGTCTTTGAAATAGGAATTTACATTTGATTTTCCATCAATTTACAGAAAGACATTTATGTCTTGTTTGCCTATTGCCTTATTGCGGGAGGAAAGCAAAAACCTCACAGCTAAAGCTTGTTGGGGACCTATACTCCAGTAATAATTAGAATGAAGCAGCGTTAGTCATTTAACTTGGTCATTTCATCACAATTCCTGGAGGCTTGTAGCTGACAATTTGAAATCTCATAAAATGAAATTTTATTTTACTCACCTTACACAGGTCAAATAAAAAGCCACATCAAATTAATGAATCATTTTCTTTGCAACGAACTGAACGTGGCATTTGTTTTTGCTCTGGCAGTCATGAAATCACAGGGTGTTGGCGACAAGTCCATTATTGGCTCTGTGCACTGTGTTTCTGAGGGCTTTTACTCCACCCAACACATTATGTGTGCAGACTGTAGCATACTTGTTAAAACTTGTTTTAAAATGAAGATTCCTTTTTTTAAAGCAGTAATAAAGAGAAAATAAAAATAGCTCCCTGTTCTTTATTAACGCAAATGAAACAGCAACTCACTCCTTTTGTGGCCTGAGGAAGAAAAACAAAACCTGGATGAATTCTCAGCCTCTTAAAGTCAAATATACTGATTTCAATTTTTAGTTTCTCTTGCAAAGGCCCATTATGTGGCACTTTTCCACTGTGTGATATTACACAGAAAATCTAAATAGTGGGGGGAAAATGAGAGACACTTAATAATGTCACTTCAAAACTGAAAAAGTGGGGAAGTTTCAAGACTAATAAAATTCTACAAGGTTGGATTTGCTGTGTGTTGTGTAGGTGTCTTTCCTGTGGTACTCAGTCATTCCCCTGCTTCTTCAACACCCAAACTCATTTTAGCTTAGCTTCCTGTGTTTGTTTGCTTGGTTTGATTTTTGTTTGTTTGTTTACATGTCTGATAGCTTTTTCAAGGCATTTTTTCTTGGCTTTGAATTTTCATGTGCTGTACAATGTTCTTTTCTCTTCCTGTGGCATTTAATTGGGATTTTGAGAGAAGTCTTAATACAGAAATCTAAGAGTTTGTTTTAAATAGTTCTGATATTTTTGTAGATAGCAAAAAATCTCAACTATTGCTCAGGTTTGCAAATGAATACAGTCTGGTTCCTACTGGCACAGTATTTGAAGGGAGCCTTAATATGTTATAAACAAAGTCTTAAGCACAGATCACTTGTTTAAAGAAAGAATGGTGCCAGCCATTTAAAATGATAACAAGCTCATCAGCCTTTAGAACATGTGATTTCCAACTCTACTTACTTTCATTCTCCCCCCCTCCCCTCCAAGTTTTAAATTACAGAAAAAATAAATCTAGGCTTTCCTCTGTGACTAGGCTTTTTTCCTAACAGTACCAGGTGTCTGATCAATAGCATGTGCTGAAAAGCATGAATTTCATCTCTGAGGAGATGTTAAATGCCCTTATTTTCAACTTTAGTGAGCTACAGGTTGTTATGTCTTGTTTTGTTTTCCTTTTCAACTGGGCAATGCTAGTTAGATTTTGTTATTTCGCTCCTGATTTAAGACATAGATAGGTGCATATTTTTCTTCAGGCTTTTAAAGGCTCAGGTTTAAGTGGTAGATCATTATTCTATGCATCAAAAGTGAAGGGTGATTAACTCTGTCTGGGTGCATGCAGTGTAATTTTAGAGGCTACAAATGTTGTTACAAGTCAGGTTAAGGTTTAAAGGTGAAAGTTTGGCTGAGTGATTTTTACAGCTTTAAGTTAACGTATGCAAACAAAGAAACTCTTGTTTTCTAGCCATTTATGCCTGGTGAGCAAGTAGCTTGTGGTACAGAAAAGAAAATGTGAAGATTGTGTAGTTTGCCATGAAGTTCATGCTGCATACTTTTTGTTTCAATTGAGAAGTGTCATTAAATAAACTGATTCTAATACAACTTTTATTTAGGTTGTTTATCTTCTGAATGTAAAATGAAAGGATAATGGCTTTAAACTAAGTGATAATGATAAACTAAATGATAGTGGCTTTAAACTGAGGTCAAATTTTAGCATGCATTTTTGTAGATTTTCTCATATGCCATGAAATAATTTGAAGAACCTGTTGAGATAAAAGCCCTAATGAAGCTTCTCTGATGTATTAGAGCTTTTCTTCTATGTAATTCTGAAGTTGCATCAGTTAACTTGGCTTTTCCAGAAAATCACTGACTTGGCGTATTCCTGAAAATTTAAGTTCAGTGATATGTGGGAAGAGAATGGGTGTGTTTTGAGAGATAGGGAAGTTATACAGAAAGGCTGGAATTTCTTTTAAAGGTATCAGCCTTATTCATGATGTTAAAATTGTAAGCAATGAGACAGGTAGGACCTGTCCCTGTCTCCTGTCCGTGTGTGCTCCCCTGGCCCCTGAAAGATTTCTTGAGAGATAAGCAATTTGGAAGCTTTTTTGAGTTTCTGTGATTGATTCCATTCTCATCAGATAAAGCTCTAAATGGTGTAGATTTTTATAGGGCTGTGTACTACTGTAAGAAGCCATTCAACTGCATCTGAAGAAGTGATCTGGTCTGATAGCATTTCTGGTTGCAAAAGTATAAATGGAATAAAAATGAAAGTGTTTAACAGGAATAAAAATAAACAGCTTTTGGTCTCAGTAAATGATACCTTTAAAGCTTGGCAGCCTTGTCGAACATAATTGAAGTTGTAGGAATTGGGTAGGGTGTGTGGGCTCTGTTCTCTGAGGTCATGATGGAAATACAAAGGTCATGCCCTGATAAGTATAAGAATTTATTTAACAAGGATAAGCTAATTAACAAAAAAAAAGCCACCCTCCCCCCCAAAAAAAAATCCCAGAACAAACAAAAGCAAAACAAGGGAACACTTAGATATCAAAATCTTAAGTGCAGCTTTTGTATCCTCATTTAACCAGTCAACGGCGAAAAGCAAAGAGAGGAAGGTGAGAAGGACAGCCTTCTATTTGCGCTTGCTTGGGGATACCCATTGCTATTGAGTGATCCTATGGTGTCAGACTTTGCACAGTAACATCTCTCTAGCTTTCCCAGAGCCTATTCTTTAAAATTTGTAGGTAGGCAGTTGTTCAGTTTTGCCTCCAGCTCAAAATGAGTCATTGTCTTAGGACTTCTATTTCTAGTTACATCTATTGAATATTATTTTCTCTTGCTCACATGCTTATCCTCCTTTCCCTCTTTGAATGGAGCTGCGTATCTCCCCAAGTGTATTAAATCTTTATTTAGTTCTAGTGGTTGTAGGGTTTGGTTGTTTTGTTGGGTTTTTTTCCCCTTCATTAGTGGTTTGAATTATGTATTCAGACCTACATTTATGTATTGTGGAAAAGTAATTCGAGGATGTGGATGTATCCTGACAGTTCTCTCTTACAAATTACATGAACTTTCTTTCTTTCTCCTGCTTCATGTCTGACTTTCTTTGTGTTGAGCCTCCTTTCATTATGGTACATCGCCAGTCAGAAGGAACTGCCAGCTCCAGATAGAACACGTCTCTGACTGTTAACAGAAGAATGGCTGGCAAAAGCCGTAAGAATTCAGTTGAAAACGGAGTTCTTTAACTTAGTCTGGCAAGCACAGGCACCACTCCCTCCCAGAAGTTTCAAGGGCAGTTGCTGTGGCTTTCACATGCTTTGTCTAGTCATCCACTAACTGTGAGCTGACTGGGGCTGACCAGTTAGAAATGGTTAGTTGTGTAAGCTGTCACTTTATCACTGCTGTGTAAGGAGGGCTGCAGACCCTCAGGGAACAGTAAGATGGGCATTCAGCCTAATGATTAAGTTGCAGTGAAGAAACATACTGCAGTTCCTGGCTCCAGCTGTCATTAGGCAACTCTTCCTTGGAGTGAAATGCTGCTTTCATGTAGGTCAGCTTTAACTGTTGTAAATGAGTGTAGTTTCAGTGAAGTCAATGAGCCGGTGTTAATTTACTTCACTTGACAATCTGCCCAAGTAGATGAGCAACTGGCAAATGCAAAGGCGAGTGTTTATCCCGCAAGAGGAATTCAGATCAGTTAGGTGTTTTGTGTTTGTTTTCATATCACTTTCTTCTGAGGAGGAAATTAACATTCCTACATCCTGATTGTGTTTATTGCAAGTAGGATTTTACACACAATGTTTGTAAACTGTTGCTGTTTTGGAAATAAAGGGATAGTAGAAACTTCAGCTTATCATTTCAGATCCTCTCTTTACTGATAAAATGAGTGGGTTATCTGAGCTCAGTTGAAGAATAGGTGACGAAACTGTCAGTCATCATTCAGCGTGAATTCCTGGTGGAGGAGGCTGAAGATTGCTTTTGCTGGAGACTGCTGATGCTTGCCCTGCCCTATGCACGGAGTAGACATCATGTATCCCAGATGTCCTGGTATGTCAAGTGAAAATGAAATAAACAATGTGTTTTGCCCCAGATCAGCTTACTTTGCTGTCTTATAGTTGGTGTTTGTTTAGCTGAGACTCTTACATAGCAGAAGGAACATGATACAGACTAGTTAAACTTTTGGTGAGGCTTCTGAGGACACATGCTCTGTCTGTTCATGACTACTTCATCAAAGAGAGTTGAATCATCATGGACTTGTAGATGCAGATATATGTAATGGAGAATTTCAATGCTGATAAAACCAAAAATTTTCTGTCATTCAAAAAGTAACGGCCTGAGAGGTCAAATGAAAATTATGGCTCTTTTAGGAAGCTAGATGACAAAGCTGGTGACTTCAAAAAAGCATGTCAGAGAAACTAAGCCATTAGAGTTTGTTAATCTAATGTTCTCAAGTGGTACTGTGTCTAAGTCTCAGAAAGCAGTCAGACGCTTTTAGTACTGGACTATGCATTGCCTAAAAATAAGAGGAAAAAACCCCACTTATTTCTGTCATGTGCTACATATATATCTTATTGGAAGAGAGTGCAGGAAGTGAGGAAAGAAAATGCCAGTTGATTCTCTCAACTTTTGCTGTTGTCCTTGATGTTTCAGAATACCCAGGGACTCTAAGACTGTACCTTTCCAAACGATGGCATGAGTTGGTTACCTAGATTTAATGTTGTTATAAGTGTTTGCAGGACTGAAGAAATTGATTTTGTTCAGTTTGTGTTGTAACTCTGCTGATCAATACTTTGGTAGTATTGAAGTTTCTTACATGAGGTGCTTTGCATACTGTCCTGATTTCAGCTGGAACAGTTAATTTTCTTCCTAGTAGCTGGTGCAGTGCTGTGTTTTGGCTGTGGTCTGAGAGCAGTGCTGATAACACGCTGATTTTGTAGTTGTTGCT
>JBCJKH010053993.1:1209-16957 GCA_039877255.1 Loriculus beryllinus
TGGGAATCTCTGAGCACCTGTCAGGGCACTGCAATCACTCTGCCCCCAGCAGAGCAACATCTTACCCTACCTACCCCCCCCAAAAGAGCATTAACTGAACCAAATGAATTTAAATATATAGCCAAAATGGATATGTATTCATAGATGTTACAATGTTATTAGAAACAACTCCTCAAAAGCTCTTTTTTTCCTGAGTCATCTCCTCTGACTTAAAAAATTACTTCACAGGAACAAATGTTAGAATCGGGACATCAAGAGCTTTCACCTCTCTGCTTTATAAGAGCTTTATATTCCTCAGCTTCTCTTCTGCTTGGAGGGAATCCTAGACAGATGAATGTCCTTATGCTTTCCAGTCTATACCTCCCTCATGGCCTTCCTCCTTTACTCTTTGCATCTTCTGACACAGTCAGTGATAATCAAGCTATTCTTGTGGGCTTCTCTATTGAATTTGTTCAAGCCAAGCTGCTCTTGGCTGTTGAAGACGTTCTGTCTTCACCTCTTCCTTTGAAAAGTTGGTGTCCCTATTGATCCAGGAAGCAAGAGTCAGGACTGCAGACTAAGCAATTGTTGGTGATCTTCTCAACCAGAAGACTGTGTCATCTCTGTCTCAGTCAAAGTTGTTAGATTTAAAGGGAGAAAAAGCTTCTGTCACCCAAAGACATTCTTTGGTTGCTTGCCTACTACACATAATATTGGGGGAACATCTTGTGTCTTTTGGATGGTGACTTTTGCTTCCATTCACAGTGTAGAGCTCTTTGCCAAGGAGAGGCTGGCAAGTTTTCCTGCACAGCATATTGGAGGAGAGGAAGAAGCTTGAGACATCTATTGGGACAAAATGGACCATTGCTTGGAATCCCTCATTTGGGCGGTTTCCTCAAACAGAAGTGTCTGGTTTTGGTGGTCTTCAATCTTCTAGTGTTACAGGTCTGTGAATCAAAAAGGGTCTGCATGCTCACTGAGTTCTGGAGAGCCACAGGACCTGTGCTTCACTGTGTTTGTTTTTCTATTAGACAGATACTATTACCCAAAATGTAGATTGATAGATAATTTATTTTCTTTTGTTTGTAACCTTGTAATGTCACATGCATCAACCCTTTTACAAGTGTCCAAGGTCCTCTGGGAGGTCCACAGCCTTTCATCTTGAAGGGAAGGCAGAAGGCTTTTGTCTCTTCTCTGGCTTCTCCTTCCCCTCCCAACTGCAGTGCTTGATGTCAGTCTTGCTGCTCCAAGTGCCTGCAGCGTGTGTGAGACCTGGGGGCCTGAGTTTCTTGTCTCTTTAATGGCATTCTGTGAGCTTGTGTTCAGAGAGAGACAGAAAGATCAAAGGCTGTGCAAGTGCACTTCGCTTGATTTTGCTTACACCAATATGAATCGATTGACTTCACTGGGTTATGAGGGATTTACAGCTAGGGGAGAACAGATTCTGACCTAATGGCTCCAGAAGAGGCTTTTCTTGGATGAGCAATGTAATTAGAGCGCTGGAACAGACAGATTTCGTGACTCATCTGTGGGTCTGCAGTCTTTCTTTGCTTCTAGTAGGGTGTTCACTAATGTCACCACACTTTCATTTCACCCGTGAGCTGATCTAATGAAGGACCAAACTTTGCTTTAATGGAGATCTCTATTCAGCTTTCAAAGCATCCTCCAATCTTCATGTCACTATACAAACTTTATTTACTGCAGAGAACCCCAGGAAGAGACCAGCAAGCTCAGGGCCAGACGCTGCGGTAGTGGAAAATTCCCACTTTCTTCCTTTGCTGGAGTAAAGGAGAGGATTAAAAGAAACAGAAGAAGTGAGGTGAGGGCCAGGGAGAATTCATGACTGGATCCAGTTATTAATATGTGTCTTAGCAAGGGTCAAAATGTGGGGCACATGTGCCAAGACCAACCTGCTCTATATAGCCAGCTGGAAAGCAATACATGTGTTTTGAAATCAGTAAAACTCCTTTCTTAGAGCTGGTTGCGGGTCTAGGGAAGAAATAGTTTTGTTAAAAGATACCAATTCATTGAGATTGCAAGGCATTAATTTGGGAAACTTTGTTGAGAACATGCCCTAAGTTTGGGGAAGAGGAAGTAATAATGGTCAGTGTAGGAGAGATGAAGCATGTGTTTGGAATGAGGGGAGGTGAGCATAGTCACAAGGCTGGGGCTTGTCCCCTCAAGCTCTTTGGAGGCTATGCTGTACACCAGGGCCTCATGGAGAGGTGGCAGCACTCAGGAGGAGGTGCAACACTGGCTGCCAGTTCTCCTTCAGTCCTAGTGCAACAGGAATAT
This sequence comes from Loriculus beryllinus, assembly GCA_039877255.1. Taxonomy (NCBI): domain Eukaryota; kingdom Metazoa; phylum Chordata; class Aves; order Psittaciformes; family Psittacidae; genus Loriculus; species Loriculus beryllinus. The sequence continues at coordinate 3,484 of JBCJKH010053993.1, forward strand.
GGCCAGCTATTGCAGTTTGGCTGGTGGCCACAACCATGACAACAACAATAGCAGGGTTGTGTAAGGGCTGAGTAGATAGAAGCTCCTACCCTGCTGCTCACATGGTCCCACCTCTTCTGATCCATCTCTTTCAGCTGAGCTTGAGCTGTGAGACCCCTTCAACACCAGGGCTGTTACAGTGGCAGGCAGCAATGGCCTTGCTCTGGTCCATCACAGTAACAAGTAGGCAGTAGACTCAGAAAAGGATACGGAGGCAGGGTTGCAGTGGACTAGAGTTTGGCATGGGATGGGAGAGGTGAGGCCAACACACAATATCTGACATCACTGAGGGTTCCTCTAAAAGGATTGTGGTTATTGATATAGGGAACCAAATGGGGGTGCCTACCTTGCATGCAACCCTATCTCGTGTGCCTGTGTGCTATCTTCTGAAGCCTTCAAGATGCCAGTGAGCATCTGTTCCAGAATCACAACCTACTGCATCTCTGCCTCAGCAAGATTCCTAAGTGGGTTGCTGCTGGTGTGGTACTCAGCACAGATTGTAAGATCCACCTGGGAAGAAGGTGAATTGCTATGTGTACCTCGCCACTTGGCACTGACAATAGCACAGCTATATCTGCAATTGGATTTGATGTTGGTTTTCTTCTGATTTGCCACTCACTGAAACTTAGAGCCAGTCGTGTTGATTGGTCCTGTCCTTGGATGGAAGCCCTGCTGCACCGGGCTCTGCACCAGCATGAAACTCAGGGTAATATCAAAAAGTGTCTAAAAGACGATGGAACTGAAGTTCCACTCTCAAAAGTAGCTTTTGCACTTAGGAGGCTACTTTCCAAGCCAAATAAGCTTGTACCTGCCAAATACAGGTTTAGAAAACAGGTTGGTTGGGGTGTGAAGTTATTGAGGAACATGTGAAAAATCTGCCTTTCAAGACAGTGTGAAAGAAACAGGTAACTCTGAGTCTTCTGGTAATCCATTTTTCAGCTACCTGTCACATAAACTGCACTTGGAAGGTTTTCCTTCCCTTTTACTCCTGAGGATGTAAGTCAGTCACCATGTGAAGCATTAATGAAAGCTGCAGTAGGTGCTGGTCTGCTTGTACGTAGATGTTAGACCTGCTCTTTGTGCATGCTGACTCATGAGATATCAACTCCTGGTGATACTCACAGGAGCTTTATGAATACAAAACACAGGAGTAAGTCATTGCCTTGGAGAAATTCCTGTTGATGTAAATAAGACACAAATGAATGCAAAAAGTAATAGCGTAGAAAGAGGAGAAATAATAAAAATGATAGGAAATATGTTCTGCTAACTGCTTGCAATTGCCACCATCACTGACTGGCTGAGGAATGTATCCCAAGTAAAGTTTTGTGGGTTAGTTCAGGGACATCTTTTGTGTCCAAGACATTGTGAGGAACAATGCCTGGTGATACGTTTTGAAGAAGCCAAAAAATGCTAGTCACCGCTGGCACAAATGGCATTGCAGATGGGGAAGTGGGAGATGAGGAACGAGAGCTGGGAAAGATGGAGTGGGGCTTGTGTGGTCATGAAAAACTTGGAAGATGTGGGAAAAAGAGAAGTCAATAGAGAGGAAAAGGTGAAGTTCTTAAGGTAACACGCTTCTCAGACTGGAAATTGTGATCTTGGTATCCTTTGATGGTTTTTCTCAAGGTACCTGAGGATATCCCACTTGAATGGGGTATCCTGCAGGTACAGAATATCACAGCTTATGCAAGTGTTGTTTAGAACAGTTATGACCTGATTGCCTTACCCTGGGATACCAGTGGCAATTGGACTTAGCTGAGAGCTATTTATCTGCCTTGCACGGTTGTGGGGATCTGGATGTGGGATGCACTATCCTTTCTGAAAGCACCTGAAGCTACATATTTTCTTTTTCAAGCCTCTAGAGATAAGCACTACCATATATTCTCAGGCTATGTGCACTGCACAGCTGTCTGTAATATGGTCTAATACAACATCAGAGGCTGACACAGCTCAGAAAGCTGTAACATAGGCAGGGTTGAAGCATCCCAGCACAGTGCTGCCTGAACCTACAGCTTTTATGTGCTTTCTCCACTAGGTTTAGCATCCTAGCACCAGTCTCACTAGCAGCATGGCTCTTTTTAATGGTCACTAAGACTTTTCAGCAAACTTCGGTGTTAACACTCTGGTGGGAGAGTTGTAATCTTTCCACTGTTCTGGCATGCAGAGGTATTTGGCTGTAAAAACAGTTTTACCTCAGCAGGACTAGACAACGTCCAAATAGAAATACCTGTGGCATTGAAGCCAGGTCGTTGATCGATAACCTGCAATCCTAATTGTCCAAGCCCAGGTACTTCTTAATGACTTCAGCTGAATTTGTGGATGCCTTCCAGCTTTGGGTGTCTTGAAAGAAGACTTCTAAGGAGGGAAGCCGCTATCTCAAATGTGTGGCAGATACACTAATGCTTCTGTTTTCAGCCTGGGGCAGGGCCATGTAAGCTCTTTCCTGGAGCTGTTCTCTAGGTTAAACCAGGCTCAGAGAGTACTAATATTGTCATTACTGCTTGTGTGACTGAAGAGAGCAAAATCACCTCGGGGAAGAAGGAACCGGCCAAATCCACTCTCCTGGTCTCATCATCCTGAAGAAGAATTTGGATTGTGAGCAGCCCAGCTCCAAGCTGCCGTGATGTTCAGCTGCTGTCATTGTAATGCTGAGGCAGACGTGCTGCTTCCTCCCTGGATTGTGTATTTTGAGCACGTTTCAGTAGTGCTCTGAGTTAACATAATTTTTTTCCCCCTTCCTCTACAGTGCCAGTCATTGCCTTTTCTTCATTTTTGTGATTAATTGCTCTAAATACTGCTCCTGGACTGCGGGAGTACAATTTTTGAGCTGTATTTCATTTGAACTTGCTATGCAAGTACAAGCGAACTTGGGGGTGTGCACACACCCACGTATTGCTAGGTAGAGATGGTTGCCAAAAGGACACCGAGTAAAAGAACAGTTAGTTCTTAAACAAGGGTATAATCTAATAAGCCAAAAAGGAGAAAATTACATACTGGAATCTTCAGTGCCTTTCCCCTTCCCCTCAGTTTCAGAATTTGCAGTTAGTACAACCCCTGACTAGAGCAGTGATTTAAATATATATAGGCATCTGTGCTTCTAAGAAAAGGAAGTGTGTCTGTTTGGGGAGCTGTGTGGAATGAGTTGGTGGATCTCAGTCCAACTTCTGGCAGGCAGGTTTTCACATCACTCAAAGCCACCCCCTCCAGGGTTCGTGCCAAGCTCTTCATCTCTTCCCTGTATGATCCCACCTGCCTTAGCACCTTCTGCAGAGACGGAGCGTTCCTCATGTTCGATTGTGGTCCTTCTGGGCTGGCGCTGGGATGTGCTGCTGGCCTGTCAGCCCTGCACGTGGGGGCTTGGCTGTCTTCTTGCTCTCTCCTCCAGTGCAATTGATCCTTTGCCCATTGATCCCCATGATCCCCATGTGTTAGACACTTGTAGCCATCCCGTGACTGGTTTTGCCTGATATGCGGCAGCATTTTTTCAGCGTGCTGGATAGAGGCCAACTGGAAAGCACCGTGCTGTGTTGTGTTAGGACTGTGGCATGTCCCCTGTCGCAAGATGGGCATGCTGACATGCACCTCTCTTGGGTCCAGCGCACCAAATATATCAGGGACACGGATGTTGTCTGGGATGTGGTAGGACAGCATTTCCTCACATTTTCTATACTGTGGCTCTGTTTAGTTACAGGCAAAAAGCTTCAGGACTTGGAACAAATTTAGCTGCTCAGATATAGGTTATTTTGTGCTGCCTGGAGGTTACAATTTCCTCCTCAGCTCCGAGGCGGAAAATCCATGGCTTGCTGCTGCCCTCCTTCATCTGTTCTTAGGATGCCCATTGCCAGGGCTCTCAATCTGGTCTTGTTTGTGTGCTGCCTCCCAAACCTCACTGTGCAGTTATTTCTCAGGAAGCTGTTGCTATGCCTGAGTATATTTAGGTGGTTTAACGATCCTCTTGTGCCCCTTGAAAAGCACAACAGTCCTTTCTGATGAAAGCAGCACTCTTCAGGCTGAGTGCTTTTACCTTGGATCAAAAACTTTAAAGGAAATGTTAATTGCTTTAGTGGTGGTATTGTTGGAAAAAGGCTAGCTCAGAAAGGTGAACCCTAGTGCTGATAAGGGAGAGAGCAATCTGTGTGAGCCTCTGAGAAGTCAGTAGTACCCAGAGCAAATTCAGAAGAGGAATGGAAATATCTCAGTGATTTGCTTCCTCGTTGCTTTTGCTTGGGGATGGTGGAGCTGACTGGTGCCTCAGGGCAGCGTTAAGTTCTGCACTGCTTTGTCACAGGCTCTGGGCTTCTTTGGTGTGCTGCCTGTGCTGCTTTTCCCTGTTATGGCAAGTGGTAAGCTGCAATGGAAATGCAAAGGGGAGAGGAAAAGTGATTCTTTAGGGAATGCATTAGTTACAGGAGTCATGAAGGCACGGTGCTCATTCACCTCCACAGCTCGGAGATGCTGTGGATGGAACAGCACAATAAGATTGAATATTCATTCAAGCCTGGGGGATTGAATAGCTCAGGAGAAGGTGACACAGCTCTCTGGGAGCCTGTGTTCAAATTGGGGAATACAACCCCAAAAACATGGGGATGTCCCAGCAAGTTCCCTTTCCCAGCTCCATACATGCATACATGGCCATACAGCCAAATCAACATGATCCTGTACTTGATGGTGGTTCTAGATGTAGACAATGTGTCTCCATGTCTCAGGCTATCTCTCTTTGGTGCTCAAGTGATCTAACTGGATGCCTCTGCTGTTCTGTTCATTATTTTCCTTGAATTTTTGAGCTCTTCCAGTTAAACTGTTGCAGCTTTGCATGTGTGCAGAGCACCCCCTTTATCATCTCAACGCCTAACATGCATTTAGGCATCCCCTAGTGCAAATTACTTGAAGCAAGAGGAGGTAAGGAATGAGCACTTTCTATCTGTGTTTAAAATGATCCATTCTATAGAAAAGGACACAGCTAGAGAGAGTAGAAGGGAAGGAAAATGTGCTGCTGTAACATGGTGATCAGATGATGAGAAAGTCTTTGACTTTGTTGGTGTTTTTTGTTCCTTGCATTGACTCTGTATTCTTTATTTGAATAAAATACCTCAGCAGTTATGACAGCCACATCTCCCAAGCCCCTGAGACAAGGGTTTGAATTTTACTCTGTGAACTTGATGCATAAAGCGTATGCATTGTTATACCTCTGTTCTGAGTGACCAGGGACATTACTGCTCCTACCTTTAACTTGACTGCATTTCAATTTCCTATAAATGAAATAGGTATAGCAGTGTCTTCCTCTTCCCCTACATGTACAGTCTACACTGAGAAAGAATCCTTGCCTTGTTACTTACTCTATTTGGGCAGTTCATGTTATATAGATGCTTGGCTGGGGTTTTAAAAGAGACCTCAAATCCTCTGAACGAATGTGTTATTTCAATTTCTGTATGCACCTGTTTTTGTTCTCCAAATTTCTGGATTCATTTGTTTTTTCTTTAACAAATTCATGCTAATTCTCCCCAAAGATGTTTTAATGGGCAGAGGGAATTAAGGTAGACAGCCTGTAAATTCCAGACACTTGAGAAAGAGCAGCAGCCTAAATTATCATCTGAAGTTATTGCTGTACTGTGCTACTGCTGATACTAAAAAAAGGTTTGAGCTGTGAGGTTTGTAATAGTGGAACTGATTGGTATCAGGTAGAATTAGAAATGCTCCATTGTGTGCTATGTGGTAACAATGGTCTTCTGCATGGTGGAAGCTCTTCTGTAACAGAGAAATGACCACTGCCTGATGTGGCCAGAAACTGACTGTAAATGTCTTTTATTTAACACTATCCCAGCTCATACTGCAGAATACCCAGAAAGGTAGCCTATAATCAGTTAATCTTAGTGCTGGGTGTTGAGTCAGGATTAGAACAGTATAATAAGCATCCTACTGGACAAAAGGGAAAGAAAGGAACCTGTAGCTGGTAGAGTAGGAAAGAAATTAGCCTGAGCCAATCTTGGATAAAAGGTAGCCTTATGCTCTGAAGACTTCTAGGCTGCCAAATCGTTCCCTACTTTTTTTCCCTTGCTCTCACATTCACTGATAGATTCACTCCCTCTGCATTACTCTTTTTATTTATTTTTTACTTTATCTCAAGCCATACCCCAATTCTCACCCTTTTACTCTCTTTTTGATCCTTAGCCCATGTTACGTCTAGTTCATGGAATTTTCAACTGAGAGTATTTAATCCTAGTACAGGATAATGTTTTTTCCTGCCCCCTGACTTCTTAGTCACTTGTGATGAAGAGCATGGCAGTGTGTCTATAGTGCTATGTCAGAATGTGGCTGCTTGGGTTTAACACCACAGTTGTGGTGGTGTTTGAGTGGGTATCCCCTGGTTTTCAAATTGGTCTCTTTTTTTGAGATGGTTTTTCTTTGTACTTGTCAGTGCTTCAGAGAGGGCAGGTATTCAAGAAATGGATGGACTTGATCATGACATGGGTGACATTCATGTTATCTCTGTGCTAATGGCTCAGTAAGATACATAGAGAAGAGTAAGTCTGAGAGGGGGAAGGAAAAAATGTTATTGGAAGCTTGATAGTGGTATGCCCAGATTCAAGTTGTTCATGAGTGGAACTGTGTCCCTTACTCTAATGACAGTGCTTTTTAGCCTGAATTTCATCCTGCTCATAAGAAATGCCATATGCCAAAAGTGGTGTATTCCCAAGCAGGGGGCAAGGGCTGGATCAACACTTTTAATAAAAAAAAAAAAAAACAAAACAGGAAAATTACTGTATGTTCAGTATCTGCCCTCATTGCTGCAAGGGAATCCAGCTGAGTGTCCCATATGTCTCCTAGTGGAAGCAGCAACTGACTCTACAGCTCTGAATTTAAGCACAATCCCAGTGCAATCAGTTCTGTTATTGATGTGAGTGGGGCTCCTTAATATGTCCCTGCAAAAACAGTGGAAATGTCAGTAGTTCACCTTGAGATCTGCATCTCTTGGTAAAATCTAAGCAAGCAGAAGAGGGAAGAGTGAACGCCTCACTTGGCTCAAGTGATGGGGACATGACTGTCCTCACAAATTCGCTTCAGGTATGTGTTTTAGGCAGGAGAGTGACTGCTTCCCATACTCTGGAAGAGTTGTTACTGCTGGGCAGCCCCAGAGGGTAATCTCTGGTCACTTTTAAGCCAGGCAGTGCTGAAAAGAGCCAAAGAAAACCCTGGTATTTTAAAAGCTGTGTATGCAGCCACAGGGACCCTGTGAAAGGCAGCTGGCAAGTGGGACCTGCTGGGCAGATGAGGGATCCCCCAGAACATAGCCTGGGCCGTTGAAGTAGGAACTTCATAACAAAAAGCTTCAGGGAGCCCAGTGTTGTGCTTCAGCCAATTTGAAATCATCTAATACATTTTCCAATATCCTGTGAGGAGAAATAATGTATCTGTACTGCTTTTTCTTTTATCCCTGACATTCATCACAAAGACGAAAGCAATGATGTTGTGACTCAGCCAACCTGAACGAGCCTGACAGCTCGTCTCTCTGATGGGTTGGGACTGGGTTATGATACGGAGTCATTTACTCTTAGTTGGCTTTCAAGCAGTAAGGACTTCAGAAATGTCCCTGGTGAGGTAGGGATGAGGGCACTTAGCGCAAGATGTTTCTTCTCTAACTGACAAAAAAAAAAACAAAAGCTGTAAGAAGCTCCCTATTCCTGGTAGAAACCTAACATCGGCACAAAGAAGATGGAGTTGGAAAAATGCCTCGTTCCAAAGTGTGTTTATCCATGGTAAAGTGCTTCTATAAAAGGCATCTTGGGACTCCATGTTTATTCCCCCTCAATGACTTCTAGACTGGGTTTGCTTGATTTTCAAGTCAACAGTGGGTTGTTGGTTTTTTTTCCTACTGCCAACAGTATGAGCTCAGCTGGGTTCTGGAAATCAAACAGTGCTTCTTCCTCATGACTGTCGCCTCCAGTAATATCCTGCAGTCAGCACATGGGAAACAGCTTTATTGGCAGTACGTGAGCCAGTTTAGGTGCCGGTTCATTCTGCACCACATTGACCGTATCGTGTTAACAGGGGTAAAGACCTGGTCTCTCTAAACAAAATCAGAAGACCTAACCTGGGGACATGCCACCTTGAGAAAGAAGGGGCTGCTTTTTACTTTGAGATAGTGGTAACTGTGGACTTCTACCCTTTTTTTTACCCCTAGTTCTCACACTCATATTTAAAGTTCACTTTTCACTGTGCTTATGCATGTATGCTTGTTTCGTGGCAGTGAAGAAGAGAAACCCGTGTATGTACATGTCTTCTCACTTTCTAGAAGGTCATAGGGGTGTTGCACTTGTACGTTATAGAATCTGTAGGTTGGGATGTGCTATTTCCTGAAGATTGCAGCTCGGAGGATGATTCCCAAAGGGGAATGTGCAGTTCGGCATTAGATTTCCATTTGGATCTCTTGGATTTTGGGTGGGTGTCAGGGTCAGTTTGGGTCTTTGACAGTGTTATAGGGAGGGGAAGAAGGGGAATGATTTCTGTGAGTTGTTTCTGATGCAGCTCTAAATCTATTTTGTGTTTCTGAGGGCTCTTGCTCCTAAATTAGCTTCCAATTTTGGTTCATGTGAGCTCCTTACGTAGAACCACATGGCTTAGGTTGGAAGGCACCTCTGTTGATCATCAGTCCAAGCTTCTTCTCAAAGCAGCCCCAGTTCTGAATTAGGGCAGCTTTGTCCAGTTGTGTTTTTATCATCTCCAAGGCAGATTTTTAACCAGCTGGAAATCACACAGCTCTGTCCCTGTTTGGTGTGTGTTGTAAAAATTTTTTATCCTAATGCTGAACTTGAGTTTTCCTCTCTGCAATGTGTAATCATTGCCTCTCATTTTGCTGTGCACCTCTGGGTGTGCAAATCTCTCTTCTCTTGACCTACCATTTAAGCAGGTCTTTTCTCTTGACCTGCCAGTTAACGCAACCTGGTGTGACTGGCCCTTGTTCCTGCAAGGGCACACCTCTGACTCCTCTTCAGCTTCTTGTCCAGCAGGACTCCCAGATCATTTTCTGCTCTTTAACAAACCAGGGTGGTTTAAGGCATCTTATCACTGTTTCCAGCGCTTGCACTTCCAGAGGATCTCAGAGGCAAGAGCAAGGAACTAGGAATCCATCCAGATGAATATAAGGGAGTTGGAGCACCTTCCATATGAAGACAGGCTGAGAATGTTGGGGCTGTTCACCCTGGAGAAGAGAAGGCTGCGTGGAGACTTCAGAGCAGCTTCCATTGTCTGAAGGAGGCTACAAGGATGCTGGAGTGGGACACTTCATCAGGGACTGTAGTGATAGGACAGGGGGTGATGGGTTCAAACTGAAACAGGGGAAGTTCAGGTTGGATCTACGAAAGAAGTTCTTCACTGTCAGGGGGGTGAGACACTGGCACAGATTGCTCAGAGAAGCTGTGACTGCCCCATCCTTGGTGGTGTTCATGGCCAGGTTGGACAGGACTTGGAGCAACCTGCTCTAGTGGAAGGTGTCCTTGCACATGGCATGGGGTTGGAACTGGGTGATCTTAGGTCCTTTCCAACCCAAACCGTTCTATGGTTCTATGATTAGACCTTTAAGCCTGGAATACCTTCAGCGAGGGGTCTGTCACCGAGGAGCCGAGCCGAGCTGCTTCCTTTTGTAGCTGGAGTGATGTTTTTTTCCTGCCTTAGTGTAAAGCTGCTAAAAAATTGCACAGTATCAGTTGTATCAGTAGTGTTACAATTTGCAAACATTCTAAGCAGTTAGTGTGAGGCTGCATGCTGGAGCCTGCAGGTTCCTCCACTGCTTTCAGCTGAATCCTCGCAGATGTCAGATGGTTCAGAGTGTCTATATCTGTATTAAATGAAATCTTTGCTTTTTTGGGAAAGATCGGTTTCCTCGACGGCTGTTCCACTGATGCACAGACCCAGTGTTTAGAGAGAGCTCCTGATGTTTAGCTTGCATTTTGTGTTTCATCAATTCTTTCAGTTCTTGATAGTTTTACTGCATCAGGTAAAGTTTTTGCATCCTCTCAGTATTTACAGTCCTCACCACAGGTTATATTTAGTCAAACTATATATTTGACGGTTTTAATCTCCCCTTGTTACTCAGCTCTTTCCAACACTGACATAATTTCTCATGCCTTTATTGTATTTCCTTGTCTTATACAATTAGTTATCCTGCCCTTCTGGGCCAGGGATTACTGTGGAGAAGCACAGGCGAGATTTCACCTCTCGTTCCTTCATCAGAATATTTGCCTCAATTATATTGCATCGGTGATTTTAGCTTTTAATTTTGCCTTCTCTGATGAAGGTGTGAATGTAAGAGTGGTGCAACTGCATCAGCAAGTACCGCATTGAACCGCGGAACTGGAACCAAAAGCCACATCTATAACTGAGGCTGAAATGGAGGTGCTACACGCTGACAGACTGCCTTCATATTTCACTCTGCTCTTCAGAAACGTGGCTTTTCCCAAGCTCAGCTTAGCTAACATCGAGATCCTCCACAGTTAAAAGCCTAAAGTCAGAACAGCAAGTGGGATGAGGACAGGATGATCACAGATTCACATTCCTCATTAATAAGGGGATGCTTAACATGCATTCCCATAGGCTTTTCTGAACAAGAGGTGTTCAATGAGCTGTGTTTCATTGAGACATACAAACAGACTGCTTCAATCCTCAGTGATAATACTGGTGGAGATGGCTGGGACAGGTGCTGAGTGACCAAGGGAGAAGATTTTGAGATTAATTAAATCAGAAGCCATTCAAAATGCCTGAGTCTCTGAGGGATCACGCAGGAGCTGGTGGATGATGTGCCACCCACTTCAGCATGGCTGCTGGTACTCACAGCAGTGCCTGGGATGCCTTGGCTGGGGGTCCAGCCCTCATGTGTGTGATGCCGTACACAGGTACACATGGTAGCACCCAGGAGAAACACTGTTGTTGAGAGCATTGTTGCAAGGCCCAATATAGAATCATAGAATAGTTAGGGTTGGAAGGGGCCTCAGGATAATACAGGTTTGCTCAGCCTTCATCTTTCTATTTATTTTCAAGCTAGCTGATGAAATGCTGTGAAATAGATACCTGCGTTTCCAAAGTGAATTTCCAGGGGAAAAAGATGCTTGTTTCTCAGACGAAAGGCAAAGGGGAGAGAAGGATGCTCTTCCCTCCTCTCCTCCTTTCAGAGCTGAGGCAGCGAAATAAATTCAGCCCTGAAGTGGGGGGGCGAACTGCGGTTCCCGAGCTCCCCCCAGAGGCACGCCGGAGCCCCGCCACCCTCCGCAGGGCTTCAGAGTCTCTTTTCCCTGTTTTTCCACCTCTTTTCCTTTTATTTCTTTCCCCCGAAAAATCTGTAGATAAGGAAAATATTTCAGCTCTTTAGCACAAATGTGATTCCCTCCTCCATTTCCTTTCCCTACGAGTGGATTTTATTTGTAGAATAAGGCACCATCACTGTCTGCAAGCACAGGTACTCTGATCGATCAGTCATGAAGCCTGTTGTGGATCTGGGGTAAGAACAACAAAAAACAAGTTCATAAAAGGAACGAAAATCCTCCAAATTCAGTATTAAACAGTTTAAACTGCTTTATTTTTGGTGTTGGCTTTTTAGGAGAGACTTCAGGGTGAAAGACATTTGCAGATGTCTGAGAGAGTACAAACACTTCTCATTGTTCAGGCTGCCTGTTTTAATACAAGCCATCACTGGAAACGGGGTATAGAAGGCAGAAGGGACAATTGTGTGTAGTCCTTCGAAGGATGTGGTTGTACTTGGGTTTTGCCTCATGTGGCATTTAGACATCCCCATATTGGATGTTCCTTTTGGCTCTGGGTTGCTGGCCAAAGCGAACTCCCACTTTTAGGGAGCACAGTCTCACGTCTCTAGGTAATGCTTGTTTCTGGCTGAGTCGTTAGGACTTCTGCAGGTTGGAGGGATGTGCTTGATGAAGCTGTGTTTTTCTTCTGATTGTGTTGGGGAATTTTGGATCAATTTCTCATGCCATCCCACTTCTCTCCCTTTCCTCCCCAAAAGGATGGGTTATTGTGATAAAGAAAAATGAGCCACAGAGTATAGCAACATAAGTGTGGGGACTGTTTGTCAATCTTGTGCTGTGGAGGAGAGGGATGAGACAGGCAATAAACCAGTGTTTTATAGTGGCTCTTGACATTACACGGGTTTCATGCAAGGGATTAAAGGAGGAGATGGTACTGCTTTGTCAGTACTCATCTCCCAAGCCTGTGTTGTGGTGTGGTTAACATTATGGTGACATTTCACAGAATCATAGAACCATTCAATGATTTAATGATTCTATTATGTGTTTCCAATCAGTGTAGGAATTTTTTGTCCCTTTATGGCTTGAGTGCTAAAGACTGAAGAATATTTTCCAGCAACCACATTTGATGTCAGTTCAGCAACCATGAAGAATTGTGCCCTGGGGTCACTGAAACTGCTGGGCAGCAGTGTAATACCAGTGGACACCAGAGGGGCTTTGGCACATGTTACAGTAAAGCATCTACCAGAGTAGGTCTGCCCTGAAAGTAGCTGGTCTGACATTTCTGACCAACAAACCTGCCTCCTTTTCTGTAGCTATGAAGCTCAGTGGGTTGGAATTGCAGTGCTCTTCTTTTTCTTCTTTAAATTTCAGAGCTTTTGGTGAATGATAAAAAATTAACAAGCTTTCAGGCAGTGATGTATAAACAAGAAATAAAGAGTTGGTGACTAAGTCCTCCAAATGCTATGAGTAGTAATGCTGCTTTAGATTAAAAGGACAATGATTTGGACTTGATGATCTTAAGGTCCTTTCCAACCCAAGCTGTTCTATGATGCTATAAAGTGTGTCTCTGTCCTCTCAGGGGGTCACGTAACGATTGTCCAATGTCCCCCATGAAGCTGCAGCCCCTTCAGGGCTCATCCCCATCCCCTGCTCACAGCAGTTCTGGAACTCTGGGCTGATGTCACAGCCCACGTCACAGCGGCACCTGCCCGTGCCCAGGCAACAGCACAGACCTTCACCCCAGAACCCACACTTTTCCCTTGCTCTCACCTGCCTGCTCCATCCCTTCTGCCCTGCTCCTGCTCTGCCCTTCTGCCCTACTCCCAGCGCTTTCCGTTTGTTCCCGTCCCTACTGCCCTGCTCTCTGCCCCTCGGACATACCTTTGAGCGTGAAGATGCAGCCCCAGATGAATACCATCCAACTGGGGCTGGGCGAGGAGCCCATGGAGGTAGATGTGGTGGAGGTTGATGAACCAATGGAGGTGGATGAGGTGGAGATGGAGGAGCCGATGGAGGTGGACGTGGAGGAGGAGGACGATGCGATGGATACCAGCTGAGCAGTGGTAAGGCAGCACGTGCCCCCCATCCACTGCTGGCACTCAGGGTGGGTCGGCTGCTGCCGCGCTGGGGCTGGGGCTGTGTGCGACGGCCCCGCTGCAGGGACACGGTGCCCGCTGGCCTCATCC
>JBCJKH010053996.1:2711-13201 GCA_039877255.1 Loriculus beryllinus
ATGGATTAACAGGAGGATGTCCATCACAAGCTTCACCGCCCCTCTAGCCCCTATAAATTTCATTCCTTATATGGTTACTGTTATATATATAGGTTTCACAAATCTTAGCATTTTGTTCTTTACCTTATCTGTTTTATACATAGGTTCCACAATACATCCTGTAACAGGACGTACCTCTTGGTTTCTCAGCACCCTTTTGAGCAGTTAAACAAAGCACCCTTTAAGCAGCAAAGTAAGATGGATTACTCCTTTGTTTCTTCATCCCTTCCATCACTGTATTGACACGAACATTTATCACACTTGTGATCATTCCCATACATCTCACACAGGGTACAATAGTCACACGGGGTCTCAGTTCTGTACAAAACACAATGTTTACAAGGACTTCTAAGTTGCTGACACGAATCATTCCTATATATTTCACAGAAGTGCGGTTGGATGCAGCCAGGACAGGCCAGGGGCCGGTGTGGGTAATGCAAAGCCCTGCGTTGGCTTAGGGTGCACGTTGTAGCAGAGCTGCTGCCTTGGTTGCAGCCCTGATGTGAAAATAAGGTACAAGAGGTTTGTCTTTCAGGGTGTGAAATCTAGCTGTAGCTTGAGGTGCGATTTCAATCATGATAAAAGCAGCTCTTCTGTACACTGTGGTGTTGGTTTGATGCTGCTGGTTCAGGTTAGCTGTAACACCACCTTTTTTCTTACAGTGAAACCATTCTTTTCATCAAGAAAAGCTTATTCTTCAGTTCTAGGATGCACAGTGTGTTGCCTGGCATGCAAGCTGTTGCTTGTCAGTTGCAGAGGTGCTTTATCCTCATAAGCATCTCGTGCTGTGTTCGGACTGGCTTCCCAAGGTCTCAGCTTGGCTGGGATCTTCAGGACCCTTCTCTTGGGTGTGATTGAGCACAGCACAAGGTGTTAGCAGCTCAAATGATCTCTTCCCTCTTGAAAGAGAGGACTCTGCGCTGCAACTGAACCTGTAATATACAGAAAGCCTGGCCAGCATAATGGGATAGATCCACAGTGTTGCAGAGGAGCAGATAAATGCATTGGTACAGGAGAGTGCAAAGCAAAGTGGAACAGGTTTGCCTATACGTTTAAAGACTCAGTTGTTCCCTGCTTTCTGCAGAGCAGACTGCGTGATGCTGGCCCTTTTCATTTCATCTAGCTTGCTACAAGAAATTAAAGCCAGTTACACATGCTAAACACTTCTTTTATGTTTTCCATCCATACAAATTATGGTGGTGATCAGGGACTTGTGCAACTGCAAATGGAAGGGGCAATTACCCATGCTGCGGGAAGTGGGAGTCAGCTGAATAGCAATGAGACCCAGGCTGTCAACATGATGGAGGAAGGAAAATTAAATTAAGAAAGTGGATGCCATTTAGATCAGCAAGCTCTGCATTGTGTATTAAACCTCTCCAGCCCAAAGAGTCACCTTTCATTGATTGCTCTGTGTTGTGTGTTCCTTCCCAGGAAAGCAATGTTGTGAACAAGCTAGCGAGCAGTGAAGCTGGGTAAGATCAGTGTCAGGAAGAATCTCAGAGGTAGGCTGACAGTTTTGATGTTCTGGGTTATAAATGATGGTGGAATAGGGTTGGGAGAAACGTTAGCTTTTCGTTAAAGTTCTAATCAAGGTAGTAACACAGAGTAACTGAGATCCTCACAGTATCCACTAAATACTTCCCTGGCAGCTTGGGGCTTCATTATTTATACCTGCCCTTTGTTTTTATGGATATTAGATTATTACTGACCTGGTTGGTCTTTGCTTTTTTTTCCTAGAGGTTAAAGATTTTGTAGCTTCATACGATCCTTTGTAAAATTCATCATTTCAAAGCATGGAAAATGCATTGTCCTATCAAGTTTATTTCTCTGACATTTATTCAGTGGAGGATGTGATGCTAATATTAAAAGCTTTTGATTTGAAGCCCAGGGTACAGCTAATTCTTTTCATCTGTCTGCCCTAAACCATCATTTCATTATGGTGGTTCCCCTTGCTGGTGGCTAGGAAATTAATATGTTGAACAGCATAATTATTTGAACCAGTGTTTGATTTTAAAGGATTTTTGGGTGATAACAGATGGTTCAACCCAGTTGTGTCAACAGGCATTAAGATTTCTGTCTGCTAATGTCATGGAGTTGGTCCTGTATAAAGCCATAAATAATACTATGTGAGAAGCAGCAACAGGCTTTTACTTCAGTGCATCTCTTTATCATATGCTACATTAAATTTAAACACAATTGTTGAATTCCTTTGTGTGGGTAAAAGCTTTTTGATGTCTCCTTCTATTAAAGTTGTAATATCCCTTTTAACCAGAGGGCTGCATAAGAACTCATACTTGCTAGGTAGGTTTCTCAAATAATCATAATCTCATGAATACTGCCAGTAGAACTAATTGGACTGACACAACAAGGTTCAGGAGCCAGCTGGAGGATTATAGCACGAGGCCACTGGAATTCAGTGTATTCTGATGGTGGAGAAAATGAATGTGATTCATTAGATCGTCATTAGATGCTCATAAACATCATTCTATATGGAAAGGCAAGTGGCTTGAGGTGGATTGTTTTGAACTCTGGAAATATGAAGGACAAATGCAAGAACTCATACAATAGGGATTTTCTTTATCAGCGCATCATTGAAAGTACCACCAAGTAGCGCCT
Source organism: Loriculus beryllinus (assembly GCA_039877255.1). Taxonomy (NCBI): domain Eukaryota; kingdom Metazoa; phylum Chordata; class Aves; order Psittaciformes; family Psittacidae; genus Loriculus; species Loriculus beryllinus. Next base: position 5,367 of record JBCJKH010053996.1, read on the forward strand.
CAGAGCCATGAATTATTGCTGTGAGAGGATAGTTTGGAAACATTACATAGGAAACAGTTGAGGGCATGCAGCATCTCAGGAGGTTATTTAGGGCCTGCCAGATTTAAGATGGTCATTTTGGTTTCCATTAATTCACATTTCTAATTAGGATATGGATTTATCTTTGCTTCTAGCTGCTGGAGACTGGCTGGTGTTCATGGCAGGACAGAAGTGTGCATACAAATTAAATGTTGAAAGGATCCACTGATTTTCAGCAAGGAAAAATGAAGACCTGTACTTGTAGGTAGCTGTTGTTAATTATGTTTTGGTTAGTAGCAGGAAACCACAATTAGCTGGATTTTCACAAGGCTTCGTGGTGGAGAAAAGAGGACTAGAAATCTTTTGTGGGAAAAAGGTAAACCATCTCTTACTGTGGTAAATAGCAAACATCTACCTTGACATGCTTGGGTGTATTTCAGCACAAACTGCAGATGTAGATTGCAGATATCATTGTGAGTCCTTTCCTCGTTGGGTACTTATGCGCATTCCTCAGTGCTTCTGAGTAGTAATGCATTCCCGTAGAGGCATGTTGGGGTTTTTTTCCTGCACATGACATTAATTCACATGAAAAAAGAAAACTTAGAAACCCATAGAGTAAACGTTTGATGTTTTCTTTATTTTATTCTCTCCTTTTACTATTTTTGCTTAACAATTACCCTGTGGACCATCCTGATGAATTCTCAGTGAGTTGCCATGGGAAGAGCTTTCAAAGGGAAAGGCAAAGTCATCAGATACTTTCAACAGATCGATATTAGACTTATTAATCATTTTCCTTCAGTAATAGGTTGACTCTTTTGGGAATCTTTCAGAATTTGCTTCAGACTGATGAGTTGTTTTGACAGTTCAGAAAACACCTTAATTTAGAAATTGCAGCTTTTCATGTTGCTGCTCTGTTTAACCCATCATAGATCCATCTGTTGTAAACACACAGTATTTATTCATTCCTTAGCTAGCTTCTGTGATATCAGTTTTGTGGTATTGAAGTGTCCTACGCATGCTGTAAGTCATATTAGCAAGGCTCTTTCTGCTCTTCTAATTCTTCATTGGTGGAATACCATTTCTACTGCAAAAGGTGGAGTGAACTAGTTTGTTAAGAGGACACTGCTTTGAGATCTTTATAATCTCCTCTGAAGGCAGGCTTAATTCTGAGGAATCTTGTGGTGCTGGAAGAAAGAACATCAATGTTGCTCTGAGCGTTTCCTCACTGGTGAGGAGGTGAGTTGTTTCAGGTGGTTGTGTTTTTGAAGGAAGAACTTCTGACTTCATTTTCTGTCACTGTTTGATAACGCAGAAAATGGACAGAAATCTAGAGTTTGGCAACCAGTTTGTGCCACTTCCTGTCTATGTGTGGAGATAACATTAGTCTAAGAGAGATCTTCTCAATAAATACAGCCCCTATAATCTTAGATAGTGATTTGCATTGTATTGGTGAAGCTCTCAGATTCTTAACAGTAGCTCACTTGAAGCATGGCTGCTATTCCCAGCTCCTGTGGGACAAACAGCTAGAGGTGATCATACAAACCACGTGGTGCTTTGTGGAATGTTCCCCTAAACTGTGTGTTGAATAATGCTGCAGCTATTAAGGAAATATGTCCTTTCCTTCTGCGTGTGCTGCTTATAAAGAAAACACAACTGTGAAACTGTTAACTCTGAAGTCCCATTAACAGAACAGACTCATGTAGGTAAATCTTGGTGGGCTTGTTTTTGGTCTCCAATTATTCCAGGCTGATAAGAGTTCATATGAAGCATATCAGCATGCATGCACCTAAAATGTCCTTAAAAAACAACTAAGTGTACAAATGGGAACACATTCTACACTGACTCATCATACAATTTTGAAGAACATTCAAAACATCAATTACTCTCAAAAGAGATGTAAAATAAGTATTAGTGCTGCCACACTATAGGTAGGAAATCAAAGGCATGAAGAGTAAATGACTCCTTGAAGGTCAGACAGAATGACAGCAGAGATTCCTGGATTCTAATTGTGGCACTTCTTGCTGTGACAAGATGCATCATCTTATCATGATGTTTTTCTTTATTATCCTTTGATAATGCAAAGTTGTCTACTTGGTTATGTTACCATTTGAAGTGAATCATCATATCATGACATTCTTAAGTAACTTTCAAAGTCCTGTGCTTTTTCCCAAAGTTTAATAAGCTCACCGATGGGTATTTATGAAATAGTTATGCACCTTTTGAGTTGCTGAGCCACCTACAGAGGGAGAAGATATACAGTAGGAAGCTGACATTGACTTTGGCAGACAGGCTAAATGCTGACATGCACAGGGGACTTCCAGTGCCTGTGTATGAAAGAGGATTTTCAGTGTGAAGTGTCTCACAAGTACTGTCAAATGCAGTTAATGTCTCGTTATGTGAACTAGATTTATTCTCCCTCTGTTATAGAAGCTTCAACATAGGCAGGCTTAATCCTTTACATGTAATATCACAGTGATCTTTGCTGGTGGAGTTGGGGATGGGGAGCTCCTGATAATAGAAAAGAAAGGGAAAAGCAAAAGTAATGTCCTTAGTTTTATGCAGACATCTGAAGGGTCTGTGTCCACTTGGGATTGTGGAGAAAGATGAGTCAGATTCCTTTTGACTGCATAGGTGAGCATGAGCCAGATTGCCAGATCTGCATGCTCCCAACCTTCCTTTCTGTGAGAGCTGCTGGCCCAGGTCTAGTGATCACAAGTGCCCATGAACCTTCCTGAGCTTCTGAGCTTCCCTCAGGTAGCTTGAGAATCAGAAATACACCAGAGCAATGGACTTGGCTCAGCCCTATATGTACTCCTGATGAAATCATTCTCCCCTGTGCCAGTAGAGCAAGTCTCCAGCAGAAAATGAACTTGATGATCTGATTGTAATTAGTTTCTTGATTTAATGGCAGTAATATTACTTTCACAATGGTTGTCATTGCACCAGCTAGCAGGAATAGTAGAATTGGTTCCCTTAAAGGCCCCTTTATGATGCATCCTCTCTTGAATCTTAAGAACAAGAAGCCTGTGGTTGTTTCAAAATGACAGGATTTCTGTGGTTAAAAGTGTCAGGCTATCCTGCCTGAGATTGGTGTCTGAGAATTGCCAGTATAAGAAAATGAACACTCATAAAGTTAAAATATAGTTTGAATTGACTCCATTTCATTCTGAGGTTATGTTTTTCTTTCGCTGCTGATTTAAACACCTGGAAGTTAAAGTCCTCATAAAATTGGAAGCAGGAAAACAAAATCTTTAAAGAAATTAAACAGCATGGGATGGGATGTGTTTACACCAGTATAAAACCAGAATGACTCCACAGGAGATAATTAAAAGCAACTGAAACAAATGGACTGATCTTAATAACTTAATGGGCAAAGTGTCATTAAAGTATCATTCTACTTTGGTTACCTCAACTCCATATGCTTTCCAAAACTACACTTAAGCTGGAGAGCTGTGAAAACTTGTAGCCTTCGCTAGTTTCCTTTTAAACTTGCATGAATTTAGCTCTCCACATCTAAATTCACTTTTTATTTAGCTCTCCACAGCTAAGTGAGAATTGGATTAAGTGTCTTCATGTGTTTTGAACTGTGGACTTGAGAGCCTGGGAAACTTTGCTTGGAAATCCATCCTGCTCACAAACAGATCTCCTGAATCGTAACCTTCTGTTCAAAGAGTATCCAAATACTCTTTGAGTAGAGGAGTGTGAGGCTGCTTGGCAGGCCTGTGGCTCAGGTGAGGTGCATGGAAGGGAAATCAAGGTGTATCAAGCTTGAAGAGGTATGGTACAGAAGGGTTTAACTTGATTTGGTGCAAGGCAGGTTTTGTTCCTCTCATCTGCACAATCCATAGATGGATTCAGCTGTGAAAAGTTGTCTATACAGAAGAACCAAGGTTTTGGCTTGTCTGTCAGCTCCTTGTCAAGCTTTGTTCCCTTAAGAACATGTCTACATCCACCCTTCCTTTGTCTTCATTAAGTGGAATTTTGCATTATTATTCCTTGCTTCTATTTACCTTTATAAATTCCTTAAACTAAGGAAGACTTACAGCTATGAGGGCTTGAGCTTTCAAATTCTTCATTGCTAGAACACCTGCTGACTCCTGTGATAGCTCAGCTTAAAAGACTCTGCTGGGTTCTTCCTGAATTGTGAAGTACATTTATAGTGCTCTTTCAGTTATAAATAATAATAATATAGACTCTGATCTGCTGCATCCGTATTTATGTATTAAGCTGTGTGTATGCATGCAGCCCTTGGGAATTGTTTATGAAATAAGGGCCACATTGATCCAATATAGTATTTTTGTGTTTATCATTAAATATTTAGAGCAAAATAAGCATAAAAAATGGATGGAAGATGCATTTTGAATGGAGGTTGTGATGAAAATATGGTACAGGGAAAAGTGTTACACTGGAACGTGCTGCTGGTTTCAATCAACAGATGAAGTGTAAAGATGTATTTCTGTTCTATCAGGAGCCTGTACCCAAATGTTCTGAAAGATTGACAGATTCTGAATGTGTTTAGATAATGTATGGCCATAGAGACACAGACTTTGTCAGACTGAAGAGGTTTTGTTTGCAATGCTCTGTTATAACCAGCTGAAGCATCTCTAACAATGTATTACTTTACAGTGCATATCAACAAAGAACAAATCATTGTCAGAGCAGAGCCTCAGATATTAAAGCTATAATTCAGCCCCAAAGTTGACAGAGGAAGATGGGGCAGTGACACTGTGGCACCATCAGCCTGTAACTGTTGCTTGTGTGTAAACGTACTCTGAATACAATTGCTTGTCCTTACAACAGGGTCTTACTGTCATTTTGGTCTTTTGCAGCATCAGGGAATGTTAAACACAAAAGCAGGCTTGAATCTAAAACCGAAAGACATCTAGATAAGGTGACCTTGATCTAGGCTGATAGAATTCAGGGGTTACAGGAGCTTTGTTAAAAACTTAAAAGCTAGGCTTTATTCCTTAAATTTGAGGCATAAACTTTATTCTTTTCCTTCCCAAGTAAATGAGACCTGTTACCCAGGGAAACTAAGAGCGTTGTGTGGAGCATCGTGTGTTAGATGTGTGACTGCATCCTGCTTGGAGCAGCAATGCTGAGCAATGGAATTGTTCAGTGACATGAAGTGAGGAGCACAGTATCCCTGTGCCTTCTGCCCTTTCCCTTCCACCCACCTTTCCATATGTCAGAGGTCTTTGTCATCTACTCTGAATTGAACTTCTCCCTAAAGCACCAAGTAACCTTCCTCTGACCGATGTTGCCACTGGCAACAGTAGCCTCTACAAACAGATTGCAGTGAATGGTATTTGCTATACTTCTTCCAAAGAAACTTTGTCTTCCAGAAGGAACTGAAGCACAGGCAGTGCTGTTAGCCATGTGAAACCCAGCCTGCCTCTGCTTCCTTTATGGATGTATCATGCTGTGAGGGTTCTGCTCAGTTGCCTGAAAACGTTCAGCAAGAGCAGCTTCAACATTTGGTTTCTCTTTCTGATTCATTTAAGAAGAAAACCCACCTTGTCTCCCTCAGCTGCTTTTTGGATAATGATGATGACAGTAAGCAGGCATAAGATGCTCCAAGCATTGCAATCGTGATGACGTATGGGGAACTGAGTTAGTGTTAAGGATTACTTCTATTTTATCCGTTATTCTATCTATAAGAGTGGGAAGGTTTTTATTAGTTGTGTTTGCCACAAAGAAAGAATTCTCTGCTCACTGTGATAAACCTGCAGCAATCTTAAATAATGGACTGAACCTGCATTTTGAAGGGGAAGAATCCACTTTAATTGTTCAGGCATTAGAGAGACACAAAGGTTGCTATTCGTTACTGTGGTTGGGTTTCACAGCACATAAATGCTTTCTTTGGTTGGGATTTTTCATCCTGATTATACAAGCTTTCTTTTTAAGCAGAATTTCTCTCTAACCCTGCATACCGCCTGGGGAGATTTCAGCTTCTTGCCTAGTTGATAATGTGAAGATGTTTGCTTTTATAAACAGATGACTAAGGTGGCTAGATGTTGTATTGAGATTTAGTAGTTGTTATTAGGGCTTGTGTTCGTGCGGACCCGGGATGGGAATGTTAATCACTGCAAGGCAGAGTTATGAGTTTCTAATAAAACAACAACTATTTGCACTTATGTGGGCTGGAGCCTCCTGAGAGATCTAAAATTCATCTCAGCCTGTTGGTAAACATGCTTTTCAGGTCACACCTTGCCTCTCAGGATCCTTCTCTGCAGGAACTCAGGTGCTTTAACATCACCTTGCTGGCCCCAGGAGAGCTGATGATTTGTGCAGAGATGAGGGGGGATCTGTGGAACCTTTTCAGGCCCTGCTCTCCAGGTTTCAGGAATAATCTGATCTTTGGGATGAAGTTTTTCCAGACAAGCTTTCTTGTTTTCTCCTCCTCTCCTCACTCACATGACATAATGGCTGGAACAGGACTTCTGCTGGACAGAGGTGGCAAGATCAGGTTCTGTACATCTTGGTCTTGTCATTATCCTGTGACATAGAGCAGCTCTTCCTGTGAGGTCTGAACAAGTTAATTAGTTGATGGTAAAGAGCTAGTGTACAAATGCAGTGTGTACATACACAGGGATGTGCTACTCAGGGTAGTAGGTAAGGAGTGGGAGCTCACAGCTGTGCTGTTCCCTATTTTGCCTTCTCTCCAGGGCTGTCCCTGCTCATCATGTAATTATTCTGATCTCTGAGCTTGTGACTGCTGGTCCATATGCTTCTTGCATGGAAGATGTGGTAGGTTTCTTCCTGTTTCCTTTGCGTTCACTATAACATAGCTGAGAGCTGATTGTGTTTGTCCTTTTTCTTCTGGTGTATGGAAGGATGCTCTAAATGTTAAATTAGTTTACACCTGAGCAGAATTATAACTGTTGAAAAAGCACTGAAGAGAATGTCTGTCCCTCATCTGCAGTTAACACCTCTAGAGGTCAAGAAAGTAAGAAACACCCTTGTCCTCAATAAATCTCCAGGCCATTTTCTTTGCATGGCAGCAAAAGTGAAATAGCAGCATAGTAGTAAAAGTGATGACCACTCCCTGCTGACCAGTAGCAAGAAAGACCTGCAGCTCTGCTCCTTACTTCTGGGAAGGAGCAGTGAGCACTGTGCATTCTTCAGGTTGGAAGCTCTTTAACTGGGAGGTGTAGAATTCCGTTAGCATTTTAGATGAACCCTGGAGCTGTTAGATTTGCATTCCTACATGCACACACTGGCACAGAAATGCTAAAGTATCTTCTATTTCCAGCAGCAGAGAGCTAACCTCTGGTAAGCAAAGCACTAGGGAACTGAGGCACTGCTTGGAATAGATTAACTCCCAGGCACAGAGAAACACCATCTGGATTTTTCTTGCAGGAGATGCTATCTTCTTCTTCAAACCCCAGAGCATGAAAAAAACTTAAATTATTAAGGCAAATAGCTTAGGGAGTTTCAAATAAGGATTAGACAATTACATGAGTAAGAAAAGGTAGGATAAAAAGGGCTGTTAAGTTGCCTGCATCTAGTTATGAATTCATCACCAGGATACAGGTAAGATCCCCAAAGCATTGCCACAGAGAGAGGGTGTCTGCATGAGCAATGCTCTCTCTTGCAGCAGTGACTTTGGGTGTATGTCTAGGTTACTAACTAGAGACAACTTAAAGAGACCTTGTTTTTCAGGAGGTGGTGGTTTTGCTGTTTCCAACACTCAGATTCCTGTATTATGTGAAGAGAGGACTCCTGAAATAGCTAAATGCTTTTGAATACCTGTTTCCTATGAGACAAGAAGCAAATTGTTAATCCCCTGGGACTGATCTGAGCTCATAATAGAT
>JBCJKH010053996.1:13674-25125 GCA_039877255.1 Loriculus beryllinus
GCTGCAATAAAGAATACCTGCTTGTCAGCTTGAAAACTTTGTTGGCAAGTTTGTTCCTGGAGTTTTCTCCGAATCAATTGAAACAAGTATGTAGCTTTCTGGCCGTTCCACAGATGTCCCCTGAAGCTACTCAGATCCTGAGCAGGCGAAAATAGCCTTCAGCTTCCTAAAATGAGGATACTCTCCCAATAAATAGGGGATACATTTCCATTAGCTTATGTCATTACAGGATTCCTGATGCATACATGAGCAGTTCTGATTCTTTCCAGTAGAAAGCAGCAACGCACATATCCACTGCAGTGAGGATGAAGCTGTTCCCTCTGTGTCTTGTGAAATTACAGTTACTGAGAAGATAAACCCAGAAGAATGGCTTTAGATAAATCTTTATCTAAACTATCAACCAAAAGTTTCTCATTCTATCTCTATTTCATAGACCATTGATCAATATTCCCTTGCAACCATCTTTTAATAGCAAAGGAAGATTTCCTCCTAGGCAAGAGGAAAATAAATGAAAAGCTTATTTGCTGGGACAGATTGTCTGGAGCAGGGAAATCAGTTGGGATTGTTTATTCCACAGAAGAAGCAGGGACACAATGAGAAAGTATTGCTTCTAACCCAGGAGGCAGATCACACCCTGTTTGGCAAAACCCTTCATACACACAGGACCTCTGCTTATATTTGTGGTTGTGATAAAGTAATAAATGTGTTTTCCTTCATAACAAACAACTCTGTTGTTATCACCTGGAGGAGCCTCTGTGTAACTGAGGGTTGCTGGTATCTTTGATCCTGAATTCTTCTGTGATTGAAACACAGTAATCATGTGTGATTTATCTCTGCATAATAGATGCCAAGTATCAAATGGATCAGTGTATCCTTGAGCAGTGAGAGTGCCTGTGACAGGGACTGATGGAATTTGCCCTTCCCTTTAAAAGCTGTCCAGCACTCCCCATCACAAGCTGTTAGTGTTCACAAAGAATGCTGCTCACCTGGCTGCACAGAACATCTCTGCTCTATTTACTGGAGGACTCTGATGCGTACACCACTTCTTGCTCTCTCACCTTCCTTCCTTTGCATCATTGCAGTTGAATTTATCTTCAGGTACAACATGAATTTGATAGTGAAAGAATGGGAATGAAATATACAGAGAAATTAAAACACTGTTTAACCAAGTTAAATGAAATGTATAGATCATAGAATCATAGAATAGTTAGGGTTGGAAAGGACCTTAAGATCATTTAGTTTCAACCCCCCTGCCATAGGCAGGGGCACCTCACACTAAACCAAATTGTTCCTAAAACCATCCCCAAACCACAAAATGTTCCTGCTTTTATCTACAGATTATTTTTAAAGACACAGGAATAAATGTAGCAGTTCATTTTTGTATGTGAGAGGCAAGGAGGTTTCCCTGGAAATAACATGAGTTATTCTACATCAGGCTGTCTTTTCTTCTCCATTTATCTCCAAGCCTCTGGAATGACAGGATCACAGCAGCAGGAGATGGAGAGATTTTTGAATACTTTTCTTCATGATTAGTCCAAGAGCTTATGCAAAGAGCATTCTTCCAGGGGAAATAAGTATGTGGTTTTTACATCAAAGTCAGCTCAAGATCCATACTGAAATGGGAGATTCAAAATCAGGAGATGAGGGAACAGAGAGGAAAAACACAGCAACTTACAAAGGTGAGCTGACTGCTGGAGAGACCAGCACAGCACAGTCTCTAACTTGACTGCTGGATTGTTTCCTACATAAGTGCCCCTTCTTAATCTTCCCCAGTACCTTTTGAATCCATTGATCAAGTCATGGGTATGTGATACAGGAGCTGAAACCTCAAAGTTTGAAGTTCCTACAAGATTCATGAAAACCCATAGTCAGGTGGAAGAGACAAACCCTGTTAATACTCCCATGGAGAGGGGATTTATAGGACTCCCCCAGTGTGACCTACTGCAGAGCCTTGGGAGAGCATCACTCATTTGGCACCTTACCAGGCATCAGAGCCCATAGACGTGAGGCAGTTCCAGAGAAGGCCAAACTTCAGTAGTTCCTGCTGCCACAGAACCACTTATAGGTGGGTTTGTTACACTGAGAGAAGAACCATTATGTTTTTCACACATACACATGACCACAAACTTGCATCCTTAATGGCTTGCGTGAAGAAGCCAAACAAAAACTGCATTAAAATGAGATCCCCAGTAGAAGGGGGATAACCTTGTGGCCCCTGTGCCCAGTTTTGGTGATCAGAACCCAGATGGGCTTTTGCAGGGGTGGTCCTCTGACATTAAACATAGTGCAGAAACCCCCCACATGTGCAGGGTACACTGCAAGTTGAATTCTGCATCATGGATTCTGCTGAGGGGGGAACTGGATCCCAATATCTCCAACCCTCAAAATGCATTTGGCTCAGTTATCCTTTTGCCTAAAGACCCAGAGAAACCAAGAAATTCAGCTGCAATCCATGGAAGTAATAAAGGGATATACATCTCTTCTCCTGTCTGCTTTAATGCCAGACTTTTCCTGTCATTCCTGCATTATTCAGAATCCTGATGCTGAGTGTCTTAGCAAGCAATTCCATTCCCCTATGGAAACTCAGTAAGAAAATACCCTCTGCAACTGTTCCAGAGCTTGATGTGTTCTTAGAAGTAATTTTAGTGGTACAGAGTATGCATTTGTCAATACAACTGCATCTATAGCAGGAGCACATTGTCAGTGTGCCTGTATTTGGGAAATGTTGCTGGAGCTGAGTGCCCAGAGGCCAGGACCTGGTCTTATGCAGTGCCAGTTATCATGACATCCAGAGCCAGAACCAGCTTTCTCAGGCTCTGACAGAGTAAACACAAATAATGTGAAATGATGGACAGGATTCTGAACTTCAGCTTCACCAAACCCATGTTCACCTTGTTCTTCCCAAGTTTTCCCTGGCAAATTTCCAAAAGGACTGGCCAAACATACTGTATTTTAATCTATGCACACACAAGTCTCACACTGAGCCATGTTCTTCATTCATTTGTAAAAGCTTTTCATTTGTCTTGATGCTCTGAACAGGAAGGAACTGAAATAACCAGCAGTTGAAACAGGAGTGAACCACAAACATCAACGTGCTGGGGTTTGCTCCTTGTCATAACCCAGTATCAGGGGACAAGTATTGCTCCCTGGCATGACATACCTCTCCTAGGCCCCATCCATCTATCCCTGTTTCTGATAAATGGGAGATGACAGTCCCATGATAGGAGAGCTACATGAAAAGCTTTTCTCAGTAAAATAGTGACTGTTAAGGGCTTAAGAGAAAAAACAACATTATTCCAGGCAAATAAGTCCAGCAAAATCCATGCACAAAGCACCATGAAAGCATGCAGGCAGCTGAGGTACAGGCCACCATATCCAGCTCCATGCCATATTTCCTGTGAAAGGAAAACCATTCCCACTTTCATCGCCTAAGCAGGGATGCCTGATTTCCCAGCCATCAGGAGACATGTATGATTGGCTGCTCTGCTCCCATCATACATCAGAGGGATGAGGCAGCACCTCCTACAGTGCTCCTGCTCAGCAGAGCTTGTTTAGTTGAAAAACCAAGCAGAAAGGATAGTGCCAAGACTGCTTGGATACAGCTGCAGCCCCCACAGGTCCTGGAGGGGATGGGGGAACACAGAAGGATCTGGGGTTTTTTCCTGTGTTTTTTGCTGGAAATAAGAGACTGCAGCCTCTTCCTCTCCTCCACATTAGTGGGGTTTGGTGCAGCAGCACATCCACTCTCATGACAGATGCTATGGCAGTGGCTGTGCAGACACATGTACCCAACCAGGAATTTGTCCATCCCTCTGTGCCCCAACATGTGTCAAAACCCTCCAGTCTCATTTTGCTCCATGAACCTCTTTTGCCCTTATGCATTTTTATCAAGACACTGGGATTGCAGCAGGCACTTCCCAGTATGTGGGGCTTTGCTTAGTCACTGCCTTACAAACTGTGGTAACATTCAATACGCCATCAAGTGGTAATGTAAAAACAACAATCAAAAGCTTCAAAGAATAGAAATATAGACCATTTTCCACTACTACATTTCCACTACATTGTAACTACCTGCAATTCGGTGTAGGAAGGACCTAAGGAAATAGTATAACTTCTGTATGAGGAATGCAGCTCCTTGCTTTGAGATCCCACGGAAACCTGTAGGTTTGATGGGCTTTTACATGCTGGTAATTGTTGATCCATTTGCCAGAATACCTGGCACTAAAGAATAGCAAATCAGTGTAGCTGTGCTTGAAGGGGGTTCCTGTTTCAGTTCAGAGTTGAATTGACTTGATTGGAATGATTATCCTTGGCATAAACATGAAAACCCACCCCATACAGCAGCCATAGAAGTCACCTCTGGGTTTACGTTTAAAACCCTACAGCTCTGATGATAAAAGCAAATCTGTCACTTAATGCAGGGAAAATATCCATCATTATTCTGAGCCAAAGAAATCCATTCTGCTGTTAATAGCAATAGTGGAATCATCTAAGTTACGGAGCCAGGGCTGCTGGAATCTCTTTACAGTTCTGCCATTACAGTGTGGCCTTGGAAAAGGGAAATACCTTCAACAACAACAACTCTGTAGCTTAGTTTCCTCCAAGGAAAGCTGGAGATACCTGTTCAGACGGGGGGTTGCTTTTATTCAGTACTTGACAAATCATGGTTTATAGAATGAGAAGTAAAAGCTCTTTCAGTTGCTTTGGGTTTATTTTCTAGTGGCACAGAGGGGATTGATCAATGCCGTGCATTGATTGAGTGAATAAAAAGGAGTAAAACAGGGAATATTGTGGAGCCAGGGTATTACACAACATAGGAACCTGCTGTGCTTTAAACTAGTTTGGTTCAATCTGTCCCAAAAGTCTTGGCTAAATCCGTTTTAGTTTATCCCAGCCCAATTAGGACCAGATTGAAGTTGAAGAAAATCCCACCCACTGTTCAAACCAAGACAACCCCATGCAAAGACAAGCTGGTAAGAACCCACATGGACCCAGATCCTCAGGCCTTATAAGGAGCATTTGAGGGCTGAAGCTGTCATCTTCACCTTTGCAGTTCTTAATTCTTCTTTCTCCCTAAATCCAGAAGGAATACACCAGGAACAATGCAGCTCACCTGTGTCATTACTGAGGATTAAGGAGCAAAGAGTATAAATCATTTCTTAATGAGAAACTGAGGAGAATAGGGTGGGGGAATCATTAGGCAAACAAAGCAAAGGACCCATCACAATAGGTGCTAAGTAGTCCATTAGTCTCTGCTAAGTGCTGCTGCTTGAGCTTACAGCAGGAAAAGCAGTTTAGGGGAGAAAAAAGGGATTTAGCATGAACATATCCTTTCTATCTAAAGATGTGCTAAACTCTGTAGCAAGGCCTCTCAAATTAGGAAAGGGACAGAATTTACATAGAAAGTACTCCGTGTTTTTTCCTTAGTCCCCACAAGAGTTGATCTGCTTTTAATGCAGATGCTGATTGAGCCCGGGGTAATCCCAGTTTACAATGGGCTTGATGGGAGAAGTTAAGCATATGGTTCTTTGAAAAACCTCTCTCCAGCCCATGGAGTGCAACAAATCAGTTAGTTCTTGTTTTCTCTTGCACTGTTAAAAGCAATATCGAACACTTAACATATTTGACCCAGCTTTGTTGTCACAGACATTTGTTAAAACTAATTTAACTATCTAGAAAATGCTGTGGCAGGGATACAGAAAATCCCGTTGTTCCCAATTATGGCCTTGCTGTGAGTGTCTGCTCAGTTCAGCCCCTTTGCCTCCTTTTTGTTATTGTTGTCTCAGATCTCCAATTGTGCAATACGCAGGGCAAGGTTAGGAAAAGGAGGGTATGCTGGCTCCAAGCAGCCACTCGTACCAGAGAGCAACTAAGGCAGCATTCCCAAACCCATTTGGCTTTGCTGTTCCTGCTCTGATCAACTGATTCTCCTTTTAATTCTTCAGAATTATATGTGAACCTCTTGACTCTTCTCTGGTTGATGGTATCAGGAAGGTTATTTCTCTGCTTTCTTACTGAATTTAAATCTTCATCCTCAAGCTGCCTCCTGGGGAGTTTCAGTTGAAGCTGACAGGAGCTCTGTACATGCTGCAGAGTGAGCTTCGGTCTACTGTCAGGTCACATACTCCTTTGCCTTTCTACTTCAGAACATCCACAGTAGAGAATAGTCATGTTTTAGTAAAGGAAGGACTAGCTGATAAAACCACCTGGTCTCCATTTCTAATGTCTGAGTTTACTAAACATAAAATAGATCTTCCCAACAGAACAAATGTGATGGGAATTGGTCTCTGTTTCCCAGAACATCATTTTTGTCATTTGTCTCTGAACTGACATGAGGTTTTGTCATTATCTACTATCAAAATGAGACATTTAACCACATTAAATCCCCCATTCAGCTACAGATTTTCCTAAGCCACCTGCAAACAACCGTTGCTTTGTAAAGAGGAAACCAATTTTGAGTGCTTTCTGCACTCTAAGTTTAAAGCCTAACTTTGAAACTAGCATCCCAGCTGCTGTGCTGTGCATTGGCGCAGTTACCAATAAATCCCAGGGCCTCTTTGCTCATCCTAACAAGTACAACACTTTTGAGTTCAAGTTTTACTTCTGGAAGCCTTAATTTACTATGTTTCAGTACTAAAAGAAGTGTACAACACCAGTCTTGGTATTTTGGGCAGGCATTTATTTTTAGGGCATTCTGTTTTCATGCTTCTATTCTTACTCCAAATTTGAGAGAAACGAGCCAAACAAAACTAAGTCACAGCTCTGGATCTGTGAAATCTCCAATTCAGACCCATGGAAGAATCAGGAAGTTACCCAAATACATCACCCTGCCCTTACAAACTTGGGCAATGGGATAGATGTGTGCTTAGTATAAGCATTACTGCAAGACGTACTGCTCACCAGAATCAAGATGGAACATTCTGAAGTAAAATATACGTAAAGCAGTATCAAATACACATAGTGTAAGGGCATACAGTTGTTCACAATGTATATTAGTCCCACTGACTTATAACAAAAGCTTCTAAGCATCTTTATCGAACTCATCTTTATCAAGCACCATCACCAGGAAAGCTTTGGCATCTACTCATTAGACTTTTAAGCCTTGGCCCCTGCTCCTATTGGTAACCCCTGTGGAGTCCTTTTCCCCGTGCCTTCACAGTCTCATCATGCAGGTGTCCATGCTGTGAGGAGGTGTTAAAACGCTCCAGCTGGGAGCAGTAAGTATATTTTGACAACTTCTTTCCCTCAGTGTCCTGCCGTGAGGGGATGGCTGCATCTTAACAGGAGTCAAAGCAGGCAAGCTTTTCCTGCATGCACTCAGGAAACTGACTGGAGTCTGGTTTTGTTTCTCCCTTACTCTGTAATCTTTCATCAGTTGAAGTGTTCAGTTATGTGTAGATGAAGCAGAGTCTTCCTGGTGCTTTCCAGGCTGTCAAGTGTCCACAATGGATAACTCCACTAAGGCACGTCCCTGCCCCAAGTTGCTGAGAAGTGACACAGCTGCAGAAATTGAAGCCAAGTCCTCAGCCATGTCCCCTTGGAGCATGGTGTGTGAGGACCAGAGCAGGGTGAAACTCATTCCTACCGTTCCTTGAGCAGGTACACTGGCCTCAGAATCTTGTCTTTTTCAATAGCATTAAAATAATACGTGTTAAAACCCAAGAACCTAAAAGAGTTCTAACAGGCCGTCTTCAGAACTGTAAAAAGCCCAAAATGATGCACTTCTTAATAGCATTAAACATTTTTAAGTCCTCATTGCAGTCCAAAAGAACTGTTCATAATAGTGAAATGGCATCCAGCTCATGGCTGCTGCTGTGTCATCTCAGACGTGTGCTCCTGAGTACATCATATGGTCACTCTGTGTTACCCCAAGAGGAGATGCATTAGCACCATGCCCATAGATTGTTCTTTTAAGGAAGGATGCTGGAGCCGTTACTGCAGTGTGATCAGTGGCTATCCTGTGCATAGCGCATGAAGGTTGCAAGAGTTGTCCACTGCCAGGTGGGGGACTTAGGAACCGAGCATCTTCAGGCAGCCCAAGAACGGGCAAGGATGGAGGAAGGGATGGAGCCAGAGTCATGCAGATGCTGCTGCTCTGAGGACCATTACTTGGTGAGCTTCTGGTGGCAGAACTAGAACTGGAGAGGAGAGAGGGAAGATCAGGTTCGAGCAGCCAGGTCTGGCCAGGTGCAAGTCCACTTTGCTGCTCCTCGTCCTGGGATTTTAAGCAGCAGCAGATTCCAACGCAGGCTCCACCAACAACAAATGCCACAAATACGGACCCAACAAGAAGGAAGGGCAGGTACACAGGCACTGGAAATGTAAGAGTAACATTAGCCAAGCATTCACACATGGGGTACTCTAGGTTCTGTTCTTCATTCTGAACGATGTGCATGCACCAGGGAGCAGAGTAATTTTACTCTCAGCTTTTGCTGCAGCAAGATTAGAAACTGGCAATTGCTACAAAAGGTTTGTGTGAAAAAGCCTAAAGCACAGAAGTTTGGACCAGACTGTCCCATAGCATCTGCTACTGAAACCCACTGATAACGCAGGCAAGAGCTGTTCCAGTACTCAAATGCCCCAGCTACTTAACTAAGGACTTGTAGTGGAGTTTTAGCTTTTAGTTAAATTAGTTAAATTAGTTAAATTTTAGTTAATTTAGTTAAATTTTAGTTAAATACATTACTTAGAGCATGTCCATGCTTTGACAGAACAGGTCAGCAACACACACGCTCTACCAGGAAGATAAACATCAGAGGTGCTACCAGATTACTTTGTTAGTAGCTTAAAGGCTTTTCTAAGAGAGATGGATAGAAAGGTATTTTGAGTGAAGCCCCAAGTTATTCCCCTCTTCTAATGAAGGGAATGAGTCACTCTGGCCCACACAGCACCAAGATGAGCACCGTGCCAGGACTCCAGCCCTTCGTGCTGCAGTGGTCACAGCATGGAGCTCTGAAGGGCAGAGAAAGGGAGGAAGGATCTGGCTGATGCCACCGGGGGAAGGTACTACGGGGGATGCAGAGAAGGCAAGCGCATCTGCCGGAGGCACAGCAGCTTACCTGGCACCGGAGGCCTAGGGCCGAGCTGCGGGTGGTCACCGGGGCACCGAGCCTGGTCCAGGCGCGCCTCTCTGGAGGAGCAGCAGTAGCGCAGGCTGCAGGTCCCGCAGCACAGCGTGGCCTCGGCTCCATCGAAGCGCTCGGGGCACTGGAAGCCGCGGTGCCAGCGCTGGGGGCTGCCAGCCCAGCCGTGGCAGAATTCCCCTGCTCGCCCCGGGCTGCAGCGCAGGGCCAGCAGCAGCAAAGCACAGAGAGCCCCCCGGACCATGGTGGGTGCTCACCTCCAAGCCACTGCCCTGTCTTCTGTTCCTAGCACAGCGCTCCCAGAGCATCAACTGCCTACCAAAACCCTACCCAAGCTCCGATTTCAGGATGTTTTATCTCTTGACCTGTGACCTGCCTCTAATCCCCTCTCTTTACAGCAACAAAGAAAGACTCACTAATTGAAACCCATTTGCAGCTACTCCACCTTCTTCATTTCTTGCCTTCATTCCTGCAGGGAGCAGCCACCAGTTCCTGCTGGAGATGGCACATCTCACACTGGCATTCCCACTAGCAGGGCACCCTTAAGCAAGGCTAAGGGGTGCGGGACACAGAAAGCCCAGGGTTACCCTGGAATAAAAGCTTCATTCCTTCAGGAGCTTGTCAGTACTGAAGTGTCAGAGGTGGGAGGATGGGACTGAGCTGGGGACAAGATGAGGGCAAGTAAAGACAAAGTTTCCAGAGCAGAAAGAAAATACAGTGATAATCAGCTTCTAATAGGCTCTGAAGTGTAATTGGTACAAACTGGTATCAAGGTAATTTTTACCTTGTTTAACGTGATAATCAATGAGATAGATACAAAAAAGGCTTTAATCTGGAAATGTAGGAAAAAATCACTTTTGAAGGCTTTAAGAAGGTTCATTTCTGTGGTTGAAAACCAAGAGGCTGAAAATGTTAAAGCTCCACTTCTGCTTTCCCTACACACAGTGAATCCATGAATTAACAGCACATTTCAGGGGACAAAATGCCTATTTTAAGATCATGAGAAGGAAAAATCCTACAGTGTTCTAAAGGCCCCACAGCAGCACAGGAGTGTAATGACCTCTTCATCTGTGAACTGAAAATAAACCCAGACTATCTGCAGTCTTTCTTAGTCCCCTTGCTCTACGAGCAGGATCCATGTCTGTCTGCAGCATGGTCATTCTGTTCTTAACTGCAAGGATGAAAAAAACTGTTGCTAAGTGAGCATTTGGAAAAGCAGAGAATTAGGGCAGCATCCTTTGGAGCAGTCTCCTGGTAATGTGTAGCACTGTTTACAGCTTGAACACTCCAACACGTGTTCTTGGATGTACACAAAAGCTGTTCCCACAGAAAGTTTTCAGGAGTGTTACCACTGCTTGTAGAGGGAGGCTGCCCAAAGATGGCAGTTTTGATCAATATTTGCACCAAATTAGCTCTCTTCTGATGATTTGTAAGTTGAATATTAGATAGCATCTTGCACCTTTATGCTTTAGTAACTATTTCATAAGTTCAGTTAAGTCACATTTCAATCTCCGAAGGCATCAGCACTCATCATCTTCACCAGTCAGTCCCTTTCCATGCATCACTTTTTAACTGGCTTTTTGGCAAATTTAATTAGATCTCTTTGGATGCAGAAACGTTAAATGAAATCTTTGCTTGGAACTAGAGACCTTTCCAAATGCTGCTCAGCACAGTGAGAAATGCATTTTGCCCTCCTGTATTTCAGCTCTGCAAGGGTAAGGTTGGCTGACTGTGTGGGACCTGAGCTAGAAAACACCGAGCAGCCTCAATACCCTTTCAACACAGCCAGAGGGGAGTGATGTGCTCTCTTGGATTGGACTCTCACTGCACTGAAGTCATACTTGAAACCCAAAGCTTTATTTGCCTTAAGGAAAATTTGAGTTTACTTACACACTCAAGGTCAGCACTATTAGGCCAGACTAAAATCTAACTTTTATTGTTGGTTGGTATAGGAAAAGCAGCATCAGACAGGCTTTGAGCTTAGCACTTTGTGCAGTTCATCATAATAAAATGTATCTCAGTAAAGATAAGGGGCTGCAATTATTTCCTCCCATCTTCCAAGTTAAAAGAGTACAAACCCACCTGCTAGGGCAGGTATTCAAATGCTAAGGAATTCTTTAGGTTTTTCATTACCTTACCACTGAAGGATGGCTGCCCTCACCTGATCTCTCTCTGCACATACACTACCTTCAACAACATTAGTATTTTTCCTCACTGCCTCACTTAGCAGGATAAACTCTTGTGGGTTCCTATTCAGGGTCTATATATGTGTGTATGTGTGTATGTGTGTGTGTGTTGCAGGGTAGACGGTGTTCTGTGTATTTTTTGTGTTGTTGGGTTCATATAACAGTTTTTATGGGGTGGCAGT
>JBCJKH010053997.1:0-19893 GCA_039877255.1 Loriculus beryllinus
AAGAGAAATATTAGGAAAAAAAAAAAAAGGCAAAAAACAAAGAGAAAATGACAAAAGTGAAGACTTGGGGGAAAAGGAAAAAGAAAAGAATGTGGGAATGTGGGTAAGTTCTTATCTGACTTTAAGGTTGGACATTTCTATAAGTAGAGGTATCTACATCTGGGTTTTTTTCAGAGACAGTGTGGAATAGCCCTTAATTTTGAAGCTTATAACTGAGATGAAGTTTTAGTATAATTTCTTCTACAGGGTGCAGAAAAAAGCTTATGCACATCTTGAACTGAGATTGTGTGGTCAGTTACCCTTGGTAAACAGCCAAACTCCTACCCAGCTTCATGCTCACTCCCCAGGCCCCCAAGGAAGACATGAGTGGTGGAGTAAACAGAAAGAACAGGAATGAAAAATCTCAAGGGTTTAGACAGAGATGAGGCGATCAAGTACCAGTTACTATTGCAGGAAAAGCATTCTCAACTTTGGGAAAACTGACTCTACTGTCAAATAAAATAAATATTTAATTACTGATTTGGGTGGTGGGAAACAAGTCCCCTTTCCCAGGCTCAGCTTCACTCCTTTGCTCCAGACTCCTCTCTTCCTCACCTTACTTTCTCCCCTGGCCATGCTTGGTCTCTTCAGCAAGGAATCAAGTGGCACAGGGATGGGGGTCATGGGCAGTATGTAGTAGTTCTTCTCTATCACTCCCTCCTCACATTTTTCCTCTGTTCTAGTGTGAGTTCTGGGCGAAAGTCAATATGCAAAGTAGATCTCAACTAACTGGAAGGAAACAAGCACATATATAAAAAAGGAAAATGGGGGAAAAAAATAAAGATCATTTCACAATAAAACATATTAAGAAGAAAAAAAGAACATTTTATGAAATGGAGATGTAGAGAAAGGAAGGGAACAGCAAAATGGAGAAAAATAGGAATTATAATGAAGGGATATAGTAATCATGTGTGTAATTGATAACAGTGCTACAGGCCCAGTAGAGATCTGAAGAAAAATAATAATAGAAAAATAATAAACCAGTGGTTGTTTTTTGACTTGAGAATAACATCATTGCAAACATGCTTTTTTTGACATGAAGTCCATATAGCTCTTACAGCATTCCTTAATAAGCTATACAGTTTGTCTAAGCCAGATGGGGAAAACAAAATTAAAATAATAAATGTGATAATTAGACAAGCACAGTGATTTTTCTGATGTAACCTACTGTAAACATTAGAAATACCATAAAATTGTGACAAAAGTGCAAAGGAATGAAATTTAAGCTTTACTTTCCACTTTAGCACATTCAAACCTACAAGATATGATAAAAAACAAAATCCCTGCACTAAAAATTATAAGGCTTTCTCACTAGGAGAAACAAATAAAACATGTTATGTAGGATACCACAGTACAATGTATCTGCAAAACCGTATTAAAATTTAGACAGCCAGCTATAGTTTCAAATCTACAGATAAAGTTTTTAAATTGTTCTACTGCTGATTCACTGATTCACTTTGATTTTCATTTTTAGGATTCAGTTTTCCCACCTGAAACACAGTATGACTTAAAATTCTACATAAATATAGTGCCCATCTAAAATTATGTTTAACAAGAAGCTATATCTGCAAGACCTTTGTTGTTACTTAAGTAACAGAGAAAAACTAACCTTTCAAGAAGTCTAAACATGCCTTTCTTTTTTTTTTTTTTTTGTACATATTCTACAAAGAAAAATTGTCTTTTTCCTTTTGATGAAATTTTATCTTTATTTTCATTTTCTCTTGTATTTCTGACTGGCCAATAAAAACACCAAGAAGTGCTCCTTGAAAGCTTTTCTTCAGAACAAAGGAACAGGAGTTATTACTGCTGCTGTAAACTGAATATACTTAGGTCAGCAGGATACCAAATATTTAGTCGTCTTGTTCAAGTGTAGACCTTTACAAGGCTGCATTAGCAAAGTCAGAAATTGTAAGGCTGCATCGCACCATTCTTACTGAGAATTACTGACATCTTCCCCATTACAAAAAAAGAAATCAACATTAGTACAGGAATTAATAGTTCTTTGAAAACAAAGTGTAAATTAAATATATTGAAGTGGTTTTTAGCTTCATTTGTTTTTTTCTGCTAACATAGCAACCCTGCTCCAAATCCAGGGCAGTAAAACAACTGATGTAATAAAAACAAACAAAAAACAATAGACAACAACAAGCTACTAAGCAATTATGGCAAATGAGAGAACTTCTGAAAACAGAATACATATATACTTACTGATACTGGGATTTTGGAACGAACAAAAGTGATAACGTATTTGTGAATACTTTAATGCCCAGATCATACAATCTCATTTCTTAGTTTTGGATTATTTTTCTGTTCTGTGGTTTGTATGTTTTATTTCTACACTGTAGATTTAGGAGGATGACGTTTGTTGTTTTCCCTGAAAAAGTGTGAAGTGGGTATTTTGGTGCCTATTTTATCAGTTGCATGAGGACAAATGAACAGTTTTACTGAACAGACGCCAGCAGTGCAGGGACACCTTACATACTCAGAAGCACCCTGAAGCTGTGTTTAATTTTAAACATTTATGTAAGTCCCACAGAAGAATGATTTGCTGCAGTGTTTGATTCTGCCTTATAAATGAAGGCGTCAAGTGCCATCTTAGATGCCCTGAGACGCTTAATTGAGGCTGACATTTCTGACAGCCTGCAGGAGATATGCGGCATTCTGCACCCATAGGTGGACATCAGGCAGGGTGACAGAACATTTAGGTATGAAGGAGAATAATTTAGAAAGAAAGAGGCTAACTCTCTGCAGCTGAAGTGTTTCAAAGGTTGGTAGATTTGGGATTAAAGGGAATTAACCACCAGTGGACAAAGGAAAAATAATCCACAAAGCAGTTTTACAGACCCAGTGAAAAGTGACACAGATAGAATGTTAAAATTACTCTAAACTGCTGCTTTTATCATCCTGATGGAATGACAAAAATGAAACCAAATCTATTTCCCCAGGACAGACTGATGCTGTAGCCTCGATGAAAGAGTCTCAAACTTTACTTAGTACAGTTTCCTTAGAAACAAATTTGACTAGGAATTTACAAGTACCAATGCACATAGCTGTTCCTTTTCTTCAGCTGTTGAGGATGAAGGGAAGACAGGCTTGAAGGGCATTTGGCTGTAGGAAATATTATGGCATTTTTCTATAGCTACATCAGGTAAAATCAAGAAGTTAAGAACCAAAAACCAATCAATGAAGAAAAAAGATGTTTGGGATATTTTTCCCCATGACAGTGGGGAAAAGTGGCAGCCACTTTTTCTTTTTTTTTTTTTTTTTCTTTAAATTAAACTCAAACGAGGCAAAAAAGAGAGTTTGAAAAGGATTTTGGGCAAACTGCATTTTTCTTCTTACTTATGTCTAAACTTTGTAGCTCTGTGTGAATTGGGTTTTCTAGTTTATTGTTGATTTCCTCTCAGAAGCAGTAAATGCTTATGTATTTTACATAGGAATTGGTAGAACACAACATTCTGGTATTTACTGATAAACATCAAAATCCTATATTAACAGCACTTCACAAATTGACAGTATTTGATGTCCTTCACAGAATCACAGAATGGTTTGGTTTGGAAGGGACCTTGAAGATCATTTAGTTCCAACACTCCTGCCATGAGAAAGGACACCTGCCATGGGAAAGGACACCTGTCATACAGGTCAGTGTTAAATGTCAATGAAGTGTATCTAAGTTATACCATGTATTGCTCAAAGCAAATGGTACACAATGTTCATTGCTTTCTTCAACAGCCAAGTTTAAAGATGAGACAAAATGAACTTCAGAGGAAGTTCAGAGGAAACAGAAAAAGATATTTTGAATACTGTGTTGTAATATCACCAGAATTATTATTTTTTTTTTTTACATTTCAAACTAATTTGCTAAATGTTTTACTTGTTCAAACTAATAAGGGATAAATGTTGAAAAAGATGTCTGAGATAATGTACTTAAAATGAAATCCACAACAGGATTTGAAAAAGGGTTTCAAAAGTGAGAAATTTTCTTGTAGTGACAGTGAAGCTATATCATTTATAATTGCTTTGCACGGTTTCAAATTGTTAGAAATACACCAGCTTCCAAAGAAAACATTGATTCTGAAATGAAAGCATTTGCAAAAAGCATATGTAGCTTTCAGAGGAACAAGTAAATTACAAGGAACCTATACAAAAATTCTAATTATGCAGACAAAAATTGTGATATAAAATAAATGTAAATGAAGTGCCTTTGTAATATCTTTCTTAACTGAATTTAAAAAAAGTTCATATTTACCTACTTCAATGCATTGTTTATACATTGTTCATTCCAATTTAATCATTCAAATAGGCCCTGAGAATAACACACTAACCACTCCTAGCAAACAAACAGATTCTTTGGAATGTTTCAGTAGACAACAAATGGTTATTCTGCTTCTGGACAGATCCCAGTACACATTTTCCCTTTGTATAGTACAATTGCAAACTTTTGACCTTGTAAAGAAAGAAAGATTTCTTCATTTGTTTCTGTGCAAACTAGTTTGCAGGGCTATGGCACATCAGATGTCACACTAAATTTCAAAAATAGTAGGCTTTCATTACTAGACAGAAACACGTAAGAGTTTTGCAATACTTGGAAATGAAATTAATACTTAAATATGAAGTGTTATTAAATTGTTTTTTATTTTAATTATATATATTTTAATTCCCCTAAGCTTTCCAGAGTACACCAACATAATCTGAATTTCCTCTAACATATTGTGCATGTTATCATTATTTCAAAAGCAGCTTTGAGAACATCTACAAAATCTGGTTTCTGTCTCTGACCAGCCAATATTTTGCACAGTTGGTAATAGTTTGCAAACTTGGTACCCACTGTTTAAAAGACATATTCTGTAAAACTGTTGTATTTACCTGAACCTGAAACATCTGCTCTGCACTGAAAACAGCGTCTGTAGGCGTAAATACAGACACACTAAGAATCCTCTCAAACAAGAAAAGAAAGCAAGATGAGGAATTATTCCATGCAAAGATGATCCTTCAGTGGCAGAATTGCGGTGGTGCAGGGTACAGAGGTGCTCACCTTACTGTCCTCCCCTGAGGGCATGAACAAAGCTATCTGGCCCTCCCATTCCAGCCTTTTGGAGCCTCATTTTAAACCCTATCCTGGTGTCACCAGTCTTAACTCCAGGGATGCAGTAGGATGCAGGATTCCAGATCCACCACAACCCTGCCCTGCCTACCCCCAAGGATGAGATCAATTGCTCCAGGCAATCTGGTACAAGTCACGAAGTAAGGTCAAGCGAGGAAGATGGTAATGAGACACTGTTTCAGTCCAGCACTCCTCTTCTGTTATATCATCAAGGCATTATATTGCATAAACTTGCATAAACTAAGCCTGAATGGACATCCAACTTGTCTAAAACTTGAGACATGAAGCCTAAAAATCACAGATGGTTTCACATTTTATTACCCAAAATGTATTTCCGTAGGAATCAGGAGCACCTATCTACTCTTGTATATAACATATGCAATTAAATGGTTATAATGTGAATTTTACCATGCAATTAAATTGTAAAATCAAACAGCTGAAATATAGGACTGTTAGAAATTGAAATAATGGCTGTAACCTAACTTCAACTATTTGTACATATGCAAAATGACATCTGAGACCTGACCTCATGTTTAGGATCCATGTTACAGTCAGCGCTTCTAACTCCGGAAATCATATTAGATATTGAAAGCAAAGAGAAGATGACGAAAAAGTTCTTATGATTAAGGTAAGAACTCAGAGATGTGTATTCCTTTCCTGTCCCACGATTCTGCTCTTAAAAAAGTTGTGTCTGACAGTATTTCATAGAATCATAGAATAGTTAGGGATGGAAAAGACCTTAAGATCATCTTGCTCCAAACCTGCCATGGGCAGGGACACCTCACACTAAACCATGCCTCCCAAGGCTTTGTCCAACCTGGACTTGAACACCACCAGGGATGGAGCACTCACAACTACCCTGGGCAACCCATTCCAGTGCCTCACCAGCCTTACGGAAAAAAATTTCTTCCTTATATCCAATCTAAATTTACCCTGTTTAAGTTTTAACTAACCTGTTACCCCTTGTCCTATCACTATAGTGCCTAGTCAAGAGCCCCTTCCCAGCATCCCCATTGGGCCCCTTCAGATACTGGAAGGCTGTTACAAGGTCTCCACACAGCCTTCTCTTCTCCAGGCTGAAGAGCTCCAACTTTCTCAGCCTGTTTTCATACAAAAGTGCTCCAGTCCCCTGATCATTCTCGTGGCCCTCCTCTGGACTTGTTCCAACACTTCCATGTCCTTTTTATGTTGAGGACACCAGAACTGCACACAATACTCCAGGTGAAGTCTCACAAGAACAGAGTAGAGGGGCAGAGTAGAGGGGCAGGATCACCGTCTTCGACCTGCTGGTCATGCTGCTTTTGACGCAGTTCAGGATATGGTCGGCTTTCTGGGCTGCAAGTGCATGAGGTATGGTCGACAGAAGTCTTTGAAGGAATTAATATGAAAGAAAATAATTCAATCAGACGGAACTGTGGAAGGTACCTCATTTGGACATTTTTGTCTAAACCAACATGACTCACGAATCATCTCTCAAACTCTGGAAAATACAGAGCTTTTTCATTACCAGTCAGTTATTTCATGTTTCCAAATGAGCAAGGATATGTGCTTATATTTATCCTCAAATATTTACTTGCAGTCTTAATTTAAAATTGCCAGATTGGGAAATTAAGCTTACATGTGTATGTGCACATGCATGTATTCAGTTGCATTGTGTTGTATTCAGTTGCAACTCATTGGCCAGTTACAACTGAATACAACAGAAGAATAGTTGTCTCTTGAAAAAGCATACCCTTGAAAGTTTCAGGAAAAGCAAAGAGGTTGATAGTGGGGAGGAAAACTCTCCTTGTAGGAAAGAAAACTGCAGTTGCTTGAGAACTTTTCATAGTGGTCATCATTGGCAAGACGCAGTTCAGAGAAAGCCCAAAAGAACTGGCTGTGATTTCTGAAATAAGAACATAGAAAATACGGAAGTTCAGATGGTACAGCTTTACAGAGAGAAGGACAGGATTGACTCATGACCACTTTGGCTATTCACCTAATGCAATTTTAGCAGCCTAAAAATGGCCTTCAATTCAGCTGCCCACATTTTCTTCATGAGTAATAGAGGGGAACCTGCAATGGCCTCTTTTTCGAGCCCTGCTTTAGGTGTCTAAGACTGAAATGAACTGTGTATATCTTTTCACAAGGTGGAAAAGGAGAACATACAATTTAAAAGTCCAGCATTTAGAGAAAAAATTTGGAAAAGAGTGGGTGAGTTCATATTATGTGTTTAGAGAATAAAATCCTTGATCATTGTTTCACCCAATATGGCAAAATTCAGTGGCCTAGGCTAATACAGCTAATAAATGTCAGAAATAGAAATTCACTTGAGTTCATTGTTAAGTTGGTTAACACCTGAGAGAGACTCCCAAGGCTCATGGTGAATTTTGTGTGAGCTGGAGGAGCCTGTATATCTTTTTTTTCTTAAAGGCTTCAGCTGGAAGCCATTTGGCTGAAGTGGGAAATTACTACGTGAAATCTACAGCTACATTGTGTAATAAGTCACCCAAGATGGGCCAACATGACCTTTTGGGTTAATCATTAGTTGTTATAGTAATTGTTTTAATAGAAACAGTGATGAAGGTTATCTGAACCTACATATTTTAGAAGAATTTGTCCAAGATTTACCAAAGCATCAAGATGACAGGGCTCCAGACTGAAGTTTTAGGTCAATATGTTTCCTCCCATGATACCAGAATTCATCCAGTTTGAAAACAGTTGTTTTTTATGTAGAGTTATCCCTGCTGCTCTCCTCCCCAGCACAGCTGAGAATAAGAAGCACTTTGAAGGCTGACAAATCTCACCTAAAATACCAAGGCATAGGTAGCCTCGAAACCTGCATCGCTGGCACCTGTAGTATGTCAGGGAGGGAGGAAAATGTTGACCAATGACCACAAGAGCAATCTGAAAGGAAGAGAGTAGAGTTCTGTTTGTATCTAGTTATCAAAATTTGCTTTGTAGAGCTAAGGTGGCAAAAGTAAACACATGCCTATGTATCAAGCTAGATAGTTCATCCAGTAGCAGCTCTGCAGTATTGTCCGTTATCAGAAGCATAACATATTTTGTCTCTAACAGTTTCTTAATGTCAGCAAAGTGGAAAAAAATTGAATTAATAGGTACCTCACCACCACATGTGCAATCATCTCAGGATGCCCCTTTGGGACATTTGGGCTTTGATACAGATGTTTTATGTAATTGTTATAAATAGCTTAAGGCAAATGCAAAGTAATTTGAAATACAAGATTGCTGCAAAGAAAATAAGGTTAGTGTATTACACACTTTTTTTTTTAATTGATTCTTATTCTGCATCCTCAGTGGATATAAAAGATGCTTTTTTTTTCATATTTTTCCCTGTTTCTTTCTCTTAGCTTTACATGCATGTTACTAAAGCATGATTTGTGAATGCTGCTGGCCCTGGACAGTTTCAGTTTTGTTACAGGCTTATGAAAACCCAAGGAAAATGCATTAGAAAGTAATGCTCTTTTTAGAGCACCTTTTTTTACTCATTGACTTTTAAAAACCAGCTTTTATTTAGGAAGTAGCAGTAATCAAAGTTATTTTACCTCCACTCTGTGGCAGAATGCTGAAAGGTGTGGAGTTGGCAAATAGTTCATGACTCAGCCTGATATCTCTATCCCACTCCTACATAACAATAGATTGACCTTAAGGAAATGCTATTACAGAGAACAGCGAAAATCAGGCAGAACAATAGAAGGGAAAGAAGGAGATGAGAAAATAGATCCCTTTGAAACAGGGAGCACTCTCCCTGCCTCCTTTCCAGTTTAGCTTCATTTCTCTAGAGAACTGTGCAAGTGTTGAGCTGCTAAAGATTGCCACTCCTGTAGAGACCTGAGCTTTCCCTGTGAAACAAATATAGAAAGTTAAAAAAGAAACCCAAACAATATTATTGGATCTTCAGGTACACTTCATAAAATCGGTCATGTATTTGAGGGCCCAAGGATGGCATCAGAATGCAAATCAAGACAAATCTGATTGCTATTACAGTCAAACTGAAGTTTTCACCTCTCAGGTTTTGGGAGTTTTTTGTACTGAGGAGAAGGGCTGGTACTACTGAGCCCAGAGGAGCAAGATGATTTCTCTAAAAAATAATCCCATTCTCTAGAGCAAGGTCCTGTAAAAGACAGATTTGCAGCTATTCTCCATTCAGCACTTGCATTCTCAGTATTCCCTCAGGAATTATCTAGCTCCAATAGAGCCTGCGAGACCTGCCCAGGAGATGGAGCCAATCCCACTGCTCAAACTCATAGTCTAGGGGGATTGCAAATGATGCTTTACAGGGAGACTGAGGAACTACAGTTTTTTCTGATTAAACACTGAATACTGACGCCTTTGAGCATGTGATCATCATATCATGAGGACTGTGCAGTTCTCTTCCCACCCACATCCTAATACCTCTGGGAGGAGTAGAATGCTGCGGTGAAGGAATTACAATAGTACTTATTGTCTCTCTGCGATCTGAGTCTTCGTTTTGACAATACCTTTTGCCTCACTATGGACTGCAGCTTGAATAGGACCTCCTGAGGTCCTGTCTCCAAAGTCCTGGCTCTGCTCCATTCCAACCTGTCCAAATGGCAGCTGTTAGATTTGAAAACCGAATCCATATAACTTTGGTCTAACAGTCTTAATGTAAATTATCACATTTGCAGTTTAAAATATCTAAGGAGATTATGTGGCTAATATTGATGAGTGATCTTTCACAAAGCTTGGGGATCTTCAAGTTCAGAGTAGAAAATGCAAGAAAGTAAATATATAGGAAAAAAATATAACTGTCACAGCAACAACTGTTCCAATCAGCTGTCTTGGAGTAGTGGAAAAAAACAAAACACAAACCAAACCAAACCAACCAACCAACCAACCAACCAAAGAAAACCAAAATGAACCCTGAAACAACAAATGTGATTAGTATTTCATAATTATTGAAGGTGCTTTTTTTAGAAGTAGCCTTAGCCTTATTTCTAAAAAGCACCGAAATATAAAGTAGAAGCCTTAAGGCCTTAGTCAGCTCAAAAGGTAGCAAGGCTTTGGTTTTCACAAGGACTTGGCTGAGGTGTTCAAATGAAAGGAAACATAAGTTCAGCAGTCTGACTAAAATGTTACTCTAGGAGTAATATATTTTATGCAAGATCCTGTCTGTTGATTTGATTTGCTTAATTCATTCTTTTGCATATGTTTTTGTTCGCAGAAGGAGCAATAAGTATTCATGCAGCTTTTGCTTTGGCACCAAAGACAATGAAAGGTGAGAGAGCACAAAAGCTGACTTGCAAACTTGTAGGGGTATGGAAAATTCCAAAAGCTACTATTACTGCAAAGATTAATTGCTTTAATTAATCTTGTTTCCTTTGTAAAATGTAAAAAGGGGATCTACCCTTCCCTTAATAGGAAGCATCTGTTCATTACAAAGCCCACAGAAAAGCATCTTTTAAACACTGTTCCAGCAGTCAAATTAATTTCATTTTAGACCCCACCTAAAATATAATGGTTTTCCTTAAAGCTGGGAGAATTAACACAGCCCAGTGTTTGTGATAAAAATACAAGCATACACATACACACACAGAGTCTTTGCAGATAGCTCAGTTTGTTGCAGGAATAACATAGTAGATTAAGACTCTGGGTACCAACAGCCCGTACTCATGACAATTAATCACCTTTAAAAGACAGCAGATTGTATTTAGCTTGTACTTAGCCCTGCAGCCTCAGGTCAACCTTATCACTCATTAGTACACTTCACTTCCTTAGACTGCAGAAATTTAAGTCATTTATATGGTAATATAGAAGCTTAAGAAAGACAGAAATGTTCATGCAACCCTTATGTCCAGTATAAATTAATAAGGTCTTGGACTATGATCTATGTGAGTGTGTAAATCTTACTTTCTTTAGCTGTATCTACAACTCTGTTGGTAACAGCAATTTTCATTTACCTGAGTGCTTTACTGGACTGAAGGCAAATATAATCACTGCTTTCCTCAATCCCTATGTGATCTCCAGTAGTGTCACAAGCCAGTTACTCATGAAGCTTGCTAGTATTTCTGTGAAAACTGCTGATAATGTGATAACTCTTATGATGAATTTTGTAATAGAAGTCAAATTAGATAACATTAAACTTTCAAAGGACTCAACAACTTTTACATGAAATCAGATTTCACTGTTAAGCACAGGGTAGTACAGATCTAAATTCAGTTTACTTAAAATCATTTTTGTGGATTTCACAGTGGCCCTCCATGATATGCTTTATGGTGATCTTGGCAGTCCTGGAGTAATGGTTGTACTTGATGATCTTAAAAGTCTATTTCAACCTAGTTGGTTCTATGATTCTATGGTGCAACTTTTAAGTAAAAATCTGACGGGATGGGCCTGAGTCACTTTTCACTGGGAATTATTGTTCCAGTCGATCTGCACTGAATTTAACAGATCCCGGATTTAACTGTGTTTTGAATTCTTGTTTTCATTAAGCAGAAGGAAAACCCTTTCTTTAGGAAATTTCCATTCACACTCATCAGCTATTTCATAGATATACAGAAGATAACAGGTAAGAAACTCTCTACAGCACAAGCTTTTAGCTTTCAAATGTAGGATGTGTCTGTCATTCACTGACATTTACCCTCCTCATCCATAATACATACATGTGCAACTACAGCTACAAAGGCTCTACTGAATGCAAAGGAGAAACCTAGTTGCATAAAAGTAGTGTATGATTGGTGTTTCTACCACCACAGCTGAAGTCTTACAAAAATTTTTAATAGCAGGATAATTACCATGGGGAAAGGTTTTCAGAGGGTAGAACTTCAGAACTGACACTCAGAAATATCGCCTTACTAAATCCAGGGAAACCCAATTTTGTAATACTTTCCTAATTCCAGATTTAACGGAAAAATGAGATGATTTTATGAAAATTATAATCTCCTCTTTGTATTGAAATGAGTTCTTTCATGTAAAAAGAGTAATATATATGTTTGCTCAAAACCTGAAAAGCAATACCTTGTGCAAAGATCTGTTAGGTCTGTTAGAAGGGACTGACTAGTGTTTCATGTTTTCTTTGGAGTCCTTAAATGAAACATCAGATGTGAATTGCTCCTTTCTAAAAGTTTTGAATTCTTCCACCTAATTGATCCTGGAATGCTCCAATACAGTTTCAAACCCAATTGCAAAAGCACATTAACAGTGGTTACACAACAATATAGCTTTATTATGGCCTATAAGGTATTCTTCCAAACACTCATTTGGATGCAAATCCCGTCTTTGTGTGTTTGAGCACATTGATGTGCAGGCAATTGGAGTCATTACACCTAGGGTCACTTACGGATCAGTGAACTCTGCAAGTACAGCATATGCCATCAGTGAGGTGTGATGAGAACGGCTGAGGTTTATGGAAATAAATAAGAGATTCATATTAGAGGAAATAAGAATTTAGTCAGGAAATACCAAAGTTTCTGTGAAAAAGTATGGATCATGTTATTCCAGAAGACTGACATTAGGAAACTGAAATTCATCCCAAAACCTCAGAAGAATTTCTACACCTTGTGGTCTTGGAAAAGATCTCTTCTGATTGGATTTTTTTTTTTTTTTTTTAAACCCCTCCATCAGCAGCCAAAACGGAGCTCAAAGAGCAAACAAAGCTTTACAGGGAAACAGTGTAGTCAGCATTTTGGGGTCTTTAATGACAGGCTGGATGATGTCTGAAGCTGGATGATGTCTGATGTCTGAACATTGTCAATGGTAGCTACTGACATAGTGGAGGGCGGGGAGAAGGCAGCTGAGGTGAGGAAACACACTAATAGCCTCCAATTCTGGCTAGGTAACTAGCCAAATAGACTCCCTGAAGAACAAATGAAGAACTAGGAGCTCTTCAAAACGGGGCATTCATCAAGAACTTAATTTACATTTCTTGAATCACCTTCTGGAGAAATCTCTCCATTGCTTACAGTGAATATTTGAAGAGACTAGCCGGTAATTTGCCTAAATTCAGTATGCTTTCTACTTCAACAGCATCCACTTGAAGCAGATACTCCTGCACCTTTTTCCCTACTTTTCAAATGAAGTTCAGCCCTCAAAATGATATTCAGATTGCTAATACAATCTTGAGTTTAGTATGCCTTTGCCCTACAATGATTACTGGCAGAGATTCACATGGTGGAAAGTAACTAGTCCTAATTGCACTTATTTATAGAGTGATTTATTACTGTACGTAAGCCTCCTAAGTGTCTCCCCTCCCACATTTACTGTTCACTTATCAATGAATAAGTAAATAGAAATAATATCCTGGTGTGGGACCATAGCTACCATTATGCGCATTGCGTCACCAGAGTTCATTGTCATACTACTTCTATGTCAGGTCATGTGAGCAAAAATCATGCGCAGAGAAAAAGCTACAGGGAATGTACCAGCAATATCCTGATATAACACCACTGCATGAAATGGACAAGGTAGTAGACAAATTAGGATTATGTGTAACAATAGCCGTGGTACAAACACCGGATATTGGCTCCTAGCAGTTTCTACCTGATGATATTAGGTGATGATCATTCTAAGTACATTGTTAACTCTGAAATACTTGAAGTGATTTGGTCATTTATTCAAGATCTCCAAATTATTACTTTAATAGCACAATATTCTCTGGTTGACATGTAAGTAGATGAAGAGGCAATATGGGGGGGACCAGGAGAACGAGTACTTGGCAGTTTAGGTAAGAGTGAGGAAAAAAGTGGAAAAGCTGGATAAGTAGGAAGAGCCACAGTTATACTAATGACCAAACATTTGTTGTAGCAAACAACAGAGAATAACATGTCTCAGAAAAGGAGCCATCATAGCCAGATTTATATTTGCAACTATTGACATTATGAAAATTTATAAAAATAGGTGGCATAGGATGCTTTTGGTTTACTTTGTTTTTTGGACTGGATGTTGACATTTAAATGCAGCGCTGGATAAGAATCATAGGAAACCAAATCAGATTACACATTGTTGGTCTAGAGACAGCAGAGGAAATAACTTGCGACACAGTTATATAAATGGCTCATCAGGTAGCAACTCATAAAAAGCATGAATAAGTTTGGAGGCAAGGACAACAGGATCTTTGTCATACTCCTTGTTGAACTTGCTGAAAACAAATCCCATGTACATTAACTTTTGAGATTCAGACAAACATCTACATCTTCTTGGAAACTAAAGAATCCTGCAGATTCTTGTGATTTCCTGGTGGATATTGTTAGAATTATATCTGATTTCAGTTTCCACTCAGGAAGTGACTCCTCTACCTAGCTGATGCTATCAGTTCTTTGAGGGGGCTTTTACTTCCCCTCCATAATGCAGAAGCCTTCATCTCTGTTTTGCTGCTGATGCCCATTGACTACCATTATTTCTCAGTGGTGACTGATGAACTGAATTAGCTGTGTCATAGCTTTGGAGACCCTTAGAGACTCTGATTTTTAAGTCCCTAAATTAAAATGAAGTTAAGCCAAAATAATTTACTTGATGTTTCAGAAGTTGTTTGGCTGTTTGGACACTGCATGGTCAGATCAGGTTATAATGCCTTTCTTCACTACTTTGAAAAGAAAGGCAAGATCTTCAGAGCTAGTGCTTCCCTGCTAGCATTTATTTTACTTAGTGCATTTGCTTCTTTGCAGTGTTGTGAATTGAGATCAGCAAGTGTACTTTCTAAGAAACTGCAATGGTTAGTAATAGATGTGTGCACACATGGTTACCTAGGTTATCTATGTGCCAAAATAGATTCGAGCCTGCATTTGTTTCAGAAGCATTATTTGGTTTCATGTGCTTAGTTAAGCATTTCTGTTATCCTTAGCCTCTAAACAAGAGCTTGTATATTATTAAACAAGAACTCTGGCATGATTTATGTCTTAAATTGTTCTTCACCAGCTTCTCGCAGAACACCAAAACGAAAGTGACCACTGTTTCTTATTCACTGAAGTCTTAAAAGAAGCATACCATGGGGTCCCTTCCTTCTTTACCCAAAACTCACCTGTGAAATTGTCTTAGCAGTATGCTGCTATTGGAAAACTGAGCTCTTCTTATCTTGACCTCAGATGCACCAATAATTGGCTGACATGGTAACAGCTGATGAGCAGGCAACCATGTCAGTAGGTCGTTGATTGTGGCCAACTGCAATTTTCAACGGAAATATCTTTCTTCTTTGCTTTTCTGCTGGCAAGATCCAATCCAAAGGTAGCTACAAACTTTTGTGTAGGAATTTCTTTTGCCATGGATTTTGCTTAGACAGACACTGGTCAGAGAGGTATTGTAAAAGATTTCCCAATCTCATATTAACTAACCGTTGTCAATGTTTACATGGTGTCCCATGATGATCCTGGTTACTCTTTAAATATGAATCACTGTCCTGCGCATAATGAGGAAGTAGCATAGTTCCAGTTTCAAATAGAGACTTTCTGATCAAATACATATCTCTCCATTTTCTGGGAAGCCTACATATATCTGTCCACAGCTATTTCTTCTTATACTTGACATAACTAGGTTAATTCCATTTGTGCTGTGAATCCTGAAATTCATCAGGTTCATGTATTCATTCTGTATGTACAGGGCTGTAACCTCTTGCTTTCTGAACAACTTGGTAGATTTTATTGCTATTTCAGCCTTTTGGGTGGTCACCATTCCAGGTGTTAATTTTTATTTCAGGTTGGAAATAACCATACCCTACATTTGTGGAGTACATTTAATTCAGGAGGGAATATCCAAAACAATATATTCTAGAATAGGGATTTCATCCTACTGCCTGGATATCCTCGATTTCTGTGGACTGTTCTTTAGGAGGCCTTTAGAAGGTAAGAAAAATAAATTCTTTTATTCTAAAGCACGTACGCAAATACTTCTGGAAAGAACTTATCTGTATGGGTGCACATTTCTATCAGAAGTATGCAAGAGTTTGCAAATCAAAAGAATCTGTAAAATGTCGTAACAGAAGCTACTAAAATATGTCTGCTACCAGGGTCTAGTTAGCTTTTTGCTCCAGTAAATAAACTCGGAGCAAAACCCAATTTGTTCTCCTTAAACAGTTTGCTGGAAAGGTTGTAAACTATAGTATGTATCAGAGTAGTCAGTATCATGTCCCATACATGTTTAAAAACACAAAATACCACAAAACCACTTTGTCATTTCTGAATAACTTTTTAATAATGTATATTTTGTTTTAATTTAATAATTGTATATTTTAATAACATGTATTTGCATCACTACTGTTAGTAATTTTTGCTATGATCACTTATCACCAAAACATTTCTTCTTGTATCATTCTAGAACTGTTTAATATTGACCTATTTGATAATCAACATTTAATATTTAATATTCTTTTAATGTTCACCATAAATGTTAAGCAAATTTATATAATAATAAAAATTTATTCAAAGTAGGATAGGCACTGAGCATTCATACTGTTTTTGTAAATGAGTGTGAGAAGGGAAAAGAGAAACATAGCTGATAGTCTGCTGTGACATCAGTGACACCAAAACAGGTGCTAGCTGGATATATCTTCAAAGTAGCACAGTTCCTTTAAGTGCGGCATTGTTGTCTTTTTGCATACTTGTTTTGCACATCATCTAAGCAGCAATCAAACTGAGAGGAATTTTCTGAGCTATCATATTTTTAATTGATTTCCTATTGAAAAGCTGCTTTCAGGAATGAAGTCTGGGTTTAGGGGCTTGTGAGATATGTGAATCAAAAGAAACATGTATTTTTAGTCTAGCTCATACCTTGACTGAAATAAACATTTCTTCCTAAGAAGATGTCACTCAAAAAAAAAAAAATCTTAGGACATGCATACTCTGTAGCAAGCAATAAACCTAGCTAAGAATCCAGTAGTTCAGAAAACAAATGTAGCAAATAAAAGGAGCAGAAAGGTGAAGAGACACAGCGTGTTGCATGGAGATGGTACAGCACAGTTCTAACAGCCGCATGGAATTATTTCCCATAATGTGAAAAAGTTTCAGCCATGGTTCCCAATGAAGGTGGCAGAGCTTGTTTTGGTGGGTGATGAGCTGCACAGTGCTGCAGTGCTGTTAGAGCTGAGATAGGAATATGGAACCTGCAAGGCCAGGGAATGGGTCAAACAGAGAAATAAAGCACGTGGGAAAGGAAGCAGGAGTCAGAGGAAGCAGGAACAGGCAGGGGACACTGTTTATTCTTCCAAGTGACTCAAAACACTCAGGACATGCCACTGAGAATATTATTCTATTTTACTTCAGGGAATATTTGTTTAGATGAAGATTAAACTAAGAAATTTCTGATCTATGGGAACAGAGTCCTGTGATGCATTATTATACATTGTGCAGGACTATTTCACTGAAACAATACTGGAGGTCTGAAAAAAAATAACTGGAAGGACAGCTGCATAAAACACTTTTAATGCAATTTAAAATTCCATGTGGTCATGTGCTTCCAATCCTTCATTCAAAAAAAATCCATCCAGTTGCTGTAAATATTTTGGGGTTTGATTTTAAGATTCTGCTGATAATTCTTTAAAGCTAAAATAATTTAAAGGGATAATTGTGAGCTCCACTGAGCTATTTGCAGAAGCACTCAGAAAGAAGTACCTCAGGCTTTATCGCTGCTTTCCACACACAATATCTTCTCATACAGAGTAGAAACTTTTTCTGTAAATGCAGCAACCACTAACAACATCTAATGAGGATCAAGGGAAAAATCAGTTCTTTCCCACATATTTTTTTCAATGCTGGTAGAAAAGGTCATCTTATTTGTGTTTTTTATTAAGAACACAAATACGTATTTTAGAATGGCTTCTTTCTGCCTTCTTCTGACCATTCTAGTGTTCAGACACAGAGCTCCATGTTCAGATAAACTTTTGCTATCCTTCTGGGCAGAGAGCATCAGAGAAACTCATGTTTCTATCTGGTCTTAATATGAGCACAACTGATTTTAGTTAACATATAAATTAAGAAATTAACATCAAAACAGGGGACATTTTTTGTATACTTAATTTGGCATAAGGTAGCAAATGAATGCTTCTTATCATTTATTTGCCACAATGTACGTTAACAATATGAGAGTAGAAAAAGAATGTCCTTTAGGATCATTTCAGATTTTTTAGTGTTGATAAGTGGTTTTGGTTTTTTTTTAATATCAGCAAATGTTAAAGGTAAGACCGAGCATGAGTCATAAAGGGTGATAACAAAGAGCAAGCCAAGTTTTCGAAAGCAATTCTTGGTGGTAAATGCTCACCTTGTGATCACTGATTACTGACTTTTGGGACTCAAAATAAAGAATCCCCAAATCACTATATATACAAAGCTGCTGTATATCTGGATACAGTTTTCTGCTTTGTCTGCATTACCAAAGACAAATTACACAGCACAAGATTCAGACAGAAACCCTAAACCCATGGGCCTGACAGGTTGTTGCAGGGCATCAGCAGAAATCATGTTATTTACCCTTGCAGTGGTCAGTGGGGTGAGCTGACAGTGCAAGAAGCAGCACCCAAACCAGAAGATTAATGCTGATGAGTTTAGGCATGTTGAGAGCTATGCATGATCTCTCTGAACTCCCTTTCATTCCATAGGCACATAATTCTGGCTAAATATCCTTTTACACCTAAAAGGAGACTCTTTCAAAACTCTCCACTGAGCCCAGCCTGTGAACTCCCACAGCTTTTCATTTGATTTGAAGCTTTTGAATTGGGCATCAGACCCCTTTCTTTACCTGTACACAAGAAAAAACATAATTTAGCTAAGTGACCTCAAAGCCCTAGGGGTAAACTGTGAAATAGCAGTTAAGCTCTGTAATATTAGCATGGTTTTATATATAAAATATTTATATTGCTTTTGCTAAATTTTCAGTGGAGAATCTACGCAACTTTGCCTACTAATGCCTGAGATAAATGTTTGGCTTGCAGACACCTTGACATGTATATCATGTAATATTCTCCTCCTTTTTTTAGATTGCCAAAAGCAATTACCAACAGAAATTGTGCTTTTGAACAGTTCATCTGTGAGCGCTGTTTAAATCTAAAGTTGTAATCCTCAGCTTTTGACCAAGTTCCATAAAGATAGTAATCCTGTTTTGTTAACACAGATAGCTGAAGTTCAGACTCTAACTCTTTTGTTGCTATTTCGGATCAGATGAGATTCCAACAGCAAGTGGAGAACAAGCAGGAGGAATTGATAATCTGTTTGGAATCAAATAGTGTACCTTGTTATACATGATTATGAAGTTGTGGTCGTTTATGTTTTATGTGCTATGGGGTTGAACTTCTGGGACTGCAGGCTTAGCTTATCATTCCGTTGAACTTTGTCTTGATGTATTCCTGGTCTAATGGAAGGTGTCTCTGCCCATGGCAGGTGGGCTGGAACTAGATGATATTTAAGATACCTTCCAACCCAAACCATTCAGGGGATGCAAACTGCTGCTGTACAGGCTGGCTTTAAGCCCACATGTAGCCATAACTGCCCTGGGACATCAGGCTTTCTGCAAGGATGCTCATCCTGGCTTGAAGGCCTCTGAAGCCCATGCTGTCCAGGACTGCCTGGCTGAGCTGTACACACCTCACAGTACTGATATCTGTGTTTATATTTAACTCAATGACATTCTGACTATGTCATAGAATCATAAAATCATAGAATAGTTAGGGTTCAAAAAGACCTTAAGATCATCAAGTTCCAGCCCCCCTGCCATGGGCAGGGATACCTCACACTAAACCATGTCACTCAAGGCTCTGTCCAACCTGGCCTTGAACACTGCCAGGGATGGAGCATTCACAACTTCCCTGGGCA
>JBCJKH010053997.1:60335-79067 GCA_039877255.1 Loriculus beryllinus
AAGTCAACCATCATCTTCCACAGTGTCTGATTATGTACCATACACCAGATAAGTATTTCTTGTGCTTACACCAACTGAGTTATGTTTGTCTTGTAGTAATTTTGCCATCAGTGAACTTAGTAGAGATTTTCTCTGTCCATCCGCAACAACTAAGTACAAAATCTCAGATAAAACTACTCCTGCCTGCCATCCCCTTGGGAAACAGATTTGAACTGGCTGCAGAGGATCATTTTTGTTTCTCTTTTTTGTGATGTTGTGGTTGTAGGAGGAGATTTAACCAAGTGGTCTGGATGTAGGACTCACAGATGACCAGTGAAGGTAGGTGAAAACTGAAAAATCATTGACAGACATCGCTGACGGCACAGCCCCTGGCAGAAAGCCAGCAGGAGCTGGAGATGACATGAAGCTGCAGCCATAAAACTGACTTTAAGGTGTATGTATTTCCTGGATCACGTTTTAAACCCAAACTCCTGGAATATCACAAATGGCTCACTGTGAAGGAATTCTGTGGCAGAGGCTCATGAGAAAAAACTAGATTTAGTGTGAAAAAAAACCCTTACAGAACTCATAACTGTGGGGGGAGGGCTAAATAATGGACCTTTGATAGAGACATGGGAACAGAGGTAGACAGGCTCTAATTTGGCTGCAGCATTTTGCTTTGGTGAAATTCCATTACTGAAAATCCCTGTTGTATGCCAGTTTTTGCTGCTAAAGCTATTTTTATTAACATGGAAAATGAAAGTAATCCGGAGTAATCTGCTCGGTGTTTCACATACAGGTGCAATGTTTTCAGATATGCTGAGAGAAAAAATGATATGTACTTGTCTGGAACACTCCCTTGCCTAGATCCATCCTGCAGTGATTAATTACAGTTGCATTTCAGTCCCTTGGAACAGAGGATTTATAGTAGAAATACTGCACAGTGTGCTGCTTTTGTCAACCCTGCATATCCAGACTGGGCTTGTTGCGGCAAGTTTCGCTTACATCTTAAAACGCCTTACAAGAGCTGAAACTGTTGAGGATATTTTCAACGTTTTAAGTTTGCAGAGATTTTGAATCATAGTCTTCATAAGGCTGGTGGTATATACAGCAACATGCAGGAGAAACACTGTAGTGCAAAGCTGCCTGTTTAAGCAGAGGCTGCATAAGTGGTGGCGCTGCTGTCTGGGTCTAACCCAGATTCCCTTAACTGCTCTAAAGAGGCAAGAGCCTTCATTCTTTCAAGTGCATCTCTATTGCTCTTGCAATCAGGAGGTCATTTCTGACTGCTGGGAAGTAAGAATAGTCTCATAGTTATTGTATGAGCACTGGGTTTTATTTCTGATTGTACAGAGCATGACTTTGGAGATCACTTTTATTCTGTGTTTGCTTTTATTTCCCTCATTGAAAGATGCAGTTAATAGTCAGCTATTCAGAATGCTTTGATTTTGTCCACACTGCTGTCCAGAGCACTAAAGAAACACAGATGGGAGAACAGAAAAACATCAAAACAGACAGGAGAATCATACTCTGCTAACCATGACAAAGGAACAAGTTGCTGTCCCTTGGTTGCTCTGCTATGGGTTGTCAGTAGCTTTTGGTTCTTTGTCACACAGTGTGACTGCTGTTTCCCAGTGCCCCAATTATCCCAGGCTTTGCAGTTTTCAGACAGGCAACATGAGATGGTAATCTGTACTGAGTATATAGTAGGTCTAGATCAAGGTACTGCGGTCCAGAGGATGGAGGTATTAGAGGCTGTGGGAGTTTAGAAAGTAAGGAATAGTTGTATGAGAACTGAAGTAAGGTGAAGGGGGCAAAGTGTCAGTGGTACTTGCTGAATGAATTCTGCATATAAATTTCAGTGACAGAAGGACCAAGGTATTGAGAAAGACCTCAGAAATGTGACAGTTATCTGTCTGTTGAGCACCTCGCTTCCTTACTGGAACCTTGACATGTCTTCCGCTTTATATATGCCTCAGCAATTTTTTCCTGCTAAATCAAAAGGAAGGTGTTGGAAGGTTTTTAGACTCCAAGAAGGATTGATACCTTGGTGCTGTCGCTGCAGGTTGTGCATGTCAATATAGTTTTCCCTTCATGATACTTTGCAGTGCTGCAGACTTTTAGAAAATATTACTAGTTGGAAAATAGTATATCTGAGAACCACTTCTTCCCTATCTTAAGAGAAAATGTTACTGGCATCAAAAATAATTAAAATTTCTTAATCTTTTTATATTTTATTGGTTTTCTTTCTTTGCATTTACTTGTATGTCATTAAAACTCAGACCAGTGTAGGTCAAAATCCTTTTATTGATTAGCAGATGTCACTGTGAATGCACACTAATAACACTTGGGCTCCATGGAGGAATAAATATCTGTCTACCTGCACTGCACTGCACTGCAGAAATAACAGGCTTAGTCAGTTTTCCTTTTTCTCTCATTTTTATTGAGCATCTGCTTTCACAGTAGCATAAGTTTTAACAAAACACTAGATCTTTTTATCTGGCAGAACAAGCAGACAACAGAGTTTGAATCTGAATTGAAGAAGTGCAGTAACTTTCAGAAACCCATAATTAGCTAGGCCAGAAGATGTTCACAGAGCACGTACCTATTTCTGTCAATACCTGTTACCTTAAAGTTAGGCTCTTAAAGTGATTCCTGAATCATTCATTAAATGCAGGTTAGACTTGCTGTCTCACTTAATCAAGCTTGCAGGCAATGAGCTTCCTAACAGTGTGGTGTCTTTAGCTCTTCAGTCATTGAAATGACTAGAAGTGATGGCTGCCTATGGCAGTCCTGCTTTTTACTTTGCTCCCTGTTCCTCTTGGGCATTTATCTTCATGTTAGTCCTTGAAACATTTTTTAATAAAGCTTTTTTTTCCAATCCTAGTGAGAATCTTTAGTTCCTGTAGGCAATCATAAGCAAATATATGGTGTCCGAAATGCATGGTATTTTTTCTTGGAGCAGACATATGACCCAGATTTTCCCTATTATTATCACTGAACGCTTCAAACAGTACAGTTTTGATCAAAGTGCAAAGTGCTGAAGACAAAAATAAAGCAACTGCTAACTAAACACAAAATATTTTGCCTGGCTTGATGTGGATTATTTATTTTGGGTGTTAATTGGTAAATTGGTTTCCTATTTCATATCCTCTCTAAGACAAATGGTCTCAGAAAGACAAAAATAAACACTTTTTCACAAATTTATATTACTGAAAGCATAACACACTGAAGAAAGAAAGGGTTTTCTTCCTCATCAATTGGGGTTGACATTTATCAAGCAGCCAGATATATTGCAGCATGATGCTCAGGATCTAACAAAATATTGCTCATATATTTTGTTACTGACATATGATTTTATTAAACACAGGATGGTGGTTGCATGACAGACCAAGTCATTATTACACTGACATAATAATTTTTCAAAATTAAAATCATCTTAATATTCCACAAGCTTGGACTTTTTTCCTGTTTGTTGTTTCTCTTTCTGAAAAATAATTTCACAGTCCCCTCTCTTCCTTTAACATAGATAGCTGCTCATTGCTTGCAAAATCCTCTAAGATTTTCACATGGGAATGATTTCACATTTCCGTTTACCTGGAGACCTTACAAGGATTAGAGAAATAGGTGGAAATGGAACTTTACTCAACAGAAATTAAGAACTGGAACCAGCAAATCATGAAAGAGCATGGTCAGCTTTCTTCACATGAATAGTCTTACTAGCCCAGCTCACTCTCATTCAGACAGAAGCAATCTCCAGAGAAAGAGATTTCAGCAAGGCTACATTTACCTCACTACCAGCTAGACTGTGAGCTTGTGAGATATTTGGCAAGTCAAAGTCCCAGTATCAAGGTTAAGGCCATGAAGAGACCATGTTATACAGTGCTCCACTGGTGACCTCTCTATTGACTCTGTAGGGTACTCTGGCAGCCTTGAAAAGCAGGAGCTTGCACCATTCATGGTTTTCATGTACTTTAGCCACCACAGTAGCCACTATGTTGGAGTACAAGGCCTGAAAATAGCCCTCCATGCACGTGCTGTGTTAATGGAAGTAGTGTTGACCTTTTTTCACATTTACTTCTCTTCGGAATCACTGTGAAGCTGGAAGAAAAATGAAGAACA
This sequence comes from Loriculus beryllinus, assembly GCA_039877255.1. NCBI lineage: Eukaryota > Metazoa > Chordata > Aves > Psittaciformes > Psittacidae > Loriculus > Loriculus beryllinus. Next base: position 64,437 of record JBCJKH010053997.1, read on the forward strand.
TATTCCCTAGCCACCTCTATAGGATTCCTCCATCCTATTCCCTTCCCATTATTCCTCAGGATGAAACCATAAACAGATATCCGAAGGAACAGGACATCTGATCTTTCAGGTATTCAAGCCTCCTAACTTGACTTCCCATGAAAACAGTGGCCTTTCCTGCGCAGGGACTGTGGCAAGCCAATTGAATTTCAATTAATGGATGGGATTACTCATGTCAGTGAATTTCCACATCAGAGTTTTCATGATCAGGCCCTAATTTTTCATACTGTTTCCCTCTCCAGAGAGAGAGAACAATAGGAAACGAAGAACAGAAGATGGTATTTTAAGTGACAGCAGGTGCATTTTACTCATTCTAGGATTACTGCATTTTATATCTGTAGGCTTTATCACTCATTAAGTGCTTGCTTATGTCTCTAAATACCATTTAAAATACTTCAGTTTCCAAATGCTGTCTGGGCAAAGATTTCCATTACTAGTCAGAAAGTATTTAAGACAGTTTGATGCAGTTTACAGGGAGTAGGAGGGAAATTATGTTTCCCACCCTCTTTTAAGCTCATCTGCAAAATGCTGTCCTTTCAAACATCTCCAGATTCTGAGTGAGGATGGTATTTTATTTTTCCAGCCTTGTTTCCATTACTTTTTTTCCCCTGCAAAATGCTACTTTTGTTTTCTTTAATATTTCTGTCTTCCTTCTCAGGGCATGGTGATTAATCACTAAAACAACCAAAAGATATGTTCAGTGTAAGTATATAGAGGCCTTCTGGTTTTGAATTCAGTTCAAGGGATATATTATTTGAGACTGTCATTTGAGAATAATGCAATTAGACAATTTATAGTGACTTTTGAAAGAAATACAAATAATAAAGTAGTGAAAAGATGCATCATCCAAATGACAACATCCTCTATCATCTGATGTATCATCCTACGAAATAGTCTCATGTTCTTGTATCAAGTTCAAGCCAGCTGGTTGAAGAGGAATTTAGGTAGAGGAAAGAACAAGTTTCTCCCTGACTTTTGAGTAACTCCAAGAAAGTATTCTGCTGCTACACAGTTTTGCAAAACCAGGGTCATTGGCTTTCCTTCATCTTTTGCATTGGAAAGGGCACTCCACTGTCTTTCTGTGGTTAGGTGCACGGGAGGAAAGCCAATTGCGGAGCAGAGAAAGAGAGAAGATCACATCAGTCGTTACCCCGACCTGCTTTTCCCTGCTTGATCTTGAGGCTTCCAAGACAAAAGGTGGCCAGGACTTTGCAGGAAATTTTCCAGGTCTTAAATACTAAGTGACATTACAAGGCTCAGGAAAAATATATAGTTATTATCCATGTGTTTGCTCTAATTGTTTGTATCATATTGTCTCAATGCATTTCTGCTCTGTTTCAGGCTGTGAGTTCAAAACAATAGTGACTGCCTCTTGTCATACCTAAATTCAATGCCTCATGACATGCAAGATTATAAAAACCAGTGCTTATCAATTGTCTTTTTCAAAATGTCCTGAGGATATTGTTTTATTGTTTAATATGCAGCAGTGCATTGACATCCCCACTGGACAAAACTGCCTCCACTCTGGGATTAGGAGCAACACAGCTAAATCGTGTTAGCACAAAGCCCTACTGAAAATCTGGGTCCATCAGCTCAGGCAACACAACTGCATTGCTTTGAGCTCTGACCAAAAGTAAGCGTCCTGAAAGGTTCAATGTTGCATGAACAGGAGAGCTTGGAAATCACTGTAAGCCACACTGGGCTGGGGTCATACCCTAAACGGCTTTGGTTTGTGGCTTGGATATAAAAGTATCAAGACTTGTGGTCTAAAATTAATCAGGGATCCCTGAAAAATTTTGTTGTCATACCTCTCTCTGTCTGGTTTGAACATGTGCTCATTGCACCAACTTTAGGAAGTTGGTGGCTCAGTTGGCATCAAGCCAGCACAGCCCCTTACCGGAAAGAGGAACCAGGACAGCAGTGAGGTGCCCAGCCGCCAAATAGACTTAAAATATATCAAACACTCAGTGTAAGCAACTGTCACCAGGTGCTACATGACTGTATGAGAAGCTGTGGTTTGGAAGAGGAAGTGCCTGACACTAGAGGGTCCTAGGGAATTTTTCAGTGAAGCCACTGTCTATACTTTCTTCACTGCTTGTGTCTATAATATTAGATCTGACACAGCTGTTGCTTGCAGGGCTTTTCTTTGAAGAGTTAGAAAATCCTAAAGCTGTCATTTAGTGAGCGATACTATTCTATAAACTATCTGGACTTCTATAAATATTGCTGACTCCATGTAGGGCATTATTATCTAATCTCCCAGGGAACATCTCTAATCACAGTCTACCCGCCCAAGTCAATCTAGGACACAACCAACCCTTAGAAATAGCAGTGGTAAAATCATAAAATGTTCTAACACATGGAGTTGGCAGACAAGTGCGAGACAAGATCACAAACTGTGCAAAATGAACAGTTTGCAAGTAAATGTGCTTCTCTCTTTCCCCCATTGAAGTGCTGGCTGCATACCTTAAAATGACTTCAAATTAACACACTAGCCTTCTTTCTTTTTTTTTTTTTTTTAATTCTAAATAAATTTGCCTTTAATCAGAGCTGCCTACTTGACATTAACACAATTATCTGTGTAATTTTCGGTTCCATGACCAAAGTGGTCTCTTTTTTCAGTATGAACTTATATAGATTTCCAGTTGAAACAGGTCAGAGTGTGATATTAGAATGGGTGTTGTTTTAATTCTGCTGTAGAACAACTGCAAGACCTAATTATAACCTCTCCATATGAGCAAATAGTGAAGGAGAATGGAGGTCAGGAAGATGAGCTAGGTGGTTCTGTCCACCCTTATCTTAACTGAACTCACCATGCAGAAAATGGATCATGAATGCCAGGAAAATTATCTGAGCTTCTGTGTTGGCCTTAATACATACATCTTCCTTGACAAGGCTACCAATTGCACAAGAACCTAACCGCAACATGTGAATCTGTAAGTCCACACACCATTTTATGCCAGAGAGTTGGTTTTTTTTATGAGGACTTCTTGTTCCCTGGTAGACCACCCAGGTTAAGACATATAGCAGGCTCTTCCTGTACACCATGTACGTACAAACACCAGCTTGCATGGTTTGGCTCAATACAGAAATACCTCATATTCGTCAAAGGCAAACATGGCACTAGCAACATTCCAGGTAAACAGGCTCATGCAAACAAGGTGACAGACGTATCGCTAATGTTGGTTGTCTTTGCTGTTACTTACGGAGCAGCCTTGAATTACAACCAAGAAGAGATAGGAAACTTTTTATTGCAGTAGTTGTTAGAACTCCACAGGTGTTTCCAGGATTTTATCTCAGCCACAAGGCAGAAGTTCATGTTCTCTGTCACATACTAGCCTGGATACTACTTAAGCTGCACAGGTACCAATGAGATTGTCACTTCTCATAAAGTCTTATGACCTAGTTGTCAGGGTATCATAGTTGTCAAGATACAGGTTTTAAATCTGAAGATCTGGGGATCTCATACTTTATTTTTTAATTTTAGGAGTGCCAGATCATGTAACCATGCAAAGAGTAGGGGTGCCACCTTTGAAGGCAAATTCTGGCACATGTACACAATTCCAGGAAAATGTTTAATGTTCTGACTGCTAACAAGCACTTTGCTTCAGCTTTAGCAAAAGGGTGCTACTTTTAATAAGTGGGTTATAAGTCCTTAAGTCTCTGTTCTTGGACACTTATGCCACCTGTGCATGGTCCTGGGCAACCTGCTTGAGCAGAATAGTTGGACCAGATTAGGTCCAGAGGTCCCTTCTAACTTCAGCCATCCTGTGATTCTGTAAAGCACACCTTCTTGACTTGCACCAGCAGCTTTAAGTCACAATGTATTCGATCTCTAATTCTAACTTTAGAGGTACAACCTTCCCTTGTATTATTTAGGAGACAAGTGGGTAGCACTCAGGCCTGCAGATGACAGAGTCAGAAAAGTACTCAGACCACTTAACATGAAGAACCTGAATTAGTTCAGCATAGGTATTGTAGGAAGAGACAAAAACCTTTGCAGCTCCATTCAGAAAAGCTGAACATAAAACAAATGAACTGTGGCAAATGAACATTTTGTTTTCCTGATCTGGTTTTGGGGTTTGGTGTTGGTTGTTTTAGGGTTTTGTTTGTGGGTTGTTTTTTTTTTTTTTTGTTAGGGTTTTTTTAGGGGGGAGAGTATGCAAATGGGTAAGCTTTCCAAAGGTGAAGATTTGATTGAGTTTTCTTAAGATGTTTGTATGTGCTCGTGAGAAGGCTTCATTCCCATCTCACCCATTTCAAGATCCCAGGAGTTTCAGAACCTAACCAGCCCAACTGATATCTTATAAATTACAAAGTGATTCCTGATAGTGTACTAAGCTCATAATAAATTATCTTAAAAACTAGGAGCAGAATCCAATGAGATGACAGATTTCAAGGTGGCTTTTCTCAAAACAGTCAGGAGCCTGAGAAGGAGGATAGCCCCTTATGGCATTGTTTGGATCCTCTTTATTTAGAACAGACTTATATTTAGGTATCTATTGCACCTCTGTTCATGAAAAAACAAGAAATCAGCTACTAAGGGTCCAGCAATGGAAGTTATTGGAAGCTATTTTCTGTTAAGCAGTATTTCTGTTGAAAACATCTTCTGTTGAAATCATTCATATGATATGAAACTGTGAGGCAGAAGAAAAAATCCTGGGGACAGTGTCTTGAAAAATTTGGTCTAGTTGGACCAAACAGATTGAACAAATGTTATGAATAAAGATGAGGCATCTTGCTTTTGGGCTGCTACATACAGACAATGTTTAAGCACCCAGGCTGAAGCAGCCCATTCCTCAGTATGATTTTGTTCAAAATTCTTGTGAGGGGATCTTTTACTATGCAGTCAGCTTTGATGATAATCTGTAGTGACTGCTCAAAGCTAACAGCTCTTTCTGCTGTTATAAAGCAGATAGACTTTCTGCTATCAGAGACTTACTTAGAGAAAATTTCCTAACATATCCATAAGGTTTGCATTCATCTCTATTGTCATTGAAACCCATTCCCAATATACTATATGTACAGTAATTATGTTTAATATGCAATGATGCAAGCAGATTACTGACTCCTCCCAAATTAAAATAACAACATGGAAGCAAAAATATAAGTATAGATTTATTAGAGAAGTTATCTAAAATACAATATTATTTTTCTCCTTAAATTAGAGCATATATTATTTCAATGAAAAGATATTTTGCATTACTTCTATGGCAATAACAACTTTTAAAGATAATACTTAATTTAGGACATTTTTAATTAAAAAAATCCAACTACCATTAAGACAATAAAGGCTGTTGATAGCATGGGTAAAAATGTAAAACAGTCTGAAAAAATATTTACATGTCAGTTTCTTAAAATCTAATAACAGTAATTCTCAATATTCATTTTGCTTTACTTTCTCAAAATACTTTTTTCCTAAATCATACCTAGATTCTGTATTCCTGTGCTTTTCACAAAGCTTCAAGTTATCATTAGTTAATGTGTACTATCACACCAGAGGATGAGGTTTCTTAAAATGGCTTATTTTGCTACTACCACCATATCCTCCCCCAACTAGCCAACATACTGTTTATTACACCAAAATGTCAGTTGCAGCAATAGTCACCAAAACACACACAGCCACACCCCCTGCCACGCTTTCCTAACCCCACACCTTAAGAACCCTTTCCTATTTGGCCAAGAGCCTTTCACATTTTATTAGCTGGCATTTCAGATGCAGAGCAAAAGAAAGAATGGATCTGGGAAACAAGATGTTGCCAGAGCACACATGGCAAAGGTTTGATTTGGGCTTAGCAAAAGGGGCTCCTCACAAACACAGCCATTTCTAACACACTCAGCGTTGAGGTTACTGGAAGGAAGCTCTGACTTCCCTGCTCTTCAAAGGCTGACATGGGCGCCAGTTGTCCACCATACGGCACACGGGCTCATTCTCAGCATTGAAGCAAAGGCCACGGATTTTACACATCTGTGAAAAAAAGGCACAAACATCCTCAAATGCATACTCTTGTTTCAGCAGGACTTTCTGAATTATAAACCGTGGGCCCAAGCCAAAGATCCAACTCAAAGTTTCACCTACACTAATGGTCTAAAGATGGTATCACCATCCATGTATCTCTACATTTCATCCACACCATTTCCTGCACCTGACACAGGCTCTCCTGTCCACAAAATAACCTTGCAAGAACACATTAGAATGCACAGAAGACAAGGATGCAGGCACACATTTACTGAACTTTGTGCACAAAGAGTTGCTTGTCCTGTATCCAGATCTGACTTGAAATCCTTTCAGAATACTTCGCAAGTTTAACAGTTTTGGGTCTTTTGTAAACTGGATTTTTTTTTAATCCAGCTGCAGGGGGAAAAAAAACACAACTTTACCTTGGGTAAAAGTAAAGCAGCCAATCTCATTCAACGTATCCTGATTTTCAAATACTGTGAGAAAGGAAACCCATCCATACCAGTGGGAGCATACTTTAAAGTGTTAAGTGTTTGCTCCTAAAGCACAACTGGTGTTTGCACAGACTGATACAATAAAAGCACCTTTATGTCTAAGTGGGTGTCTCCAAAACTAGTACAAAGACTGTTACAAAATAACAACCCATCCCAAATGTGATCATACAGACAGCCGCAACTGCTGACACAAATATGCACATATTATACAGGACTTCATTAAAGTCAGGCTTTAGGCCAGGCTTTCCTTCATTCAAGGTGGAAGGCCCTCAGCAATGATTAGCCCAGGAGAGGACTTTACCTTCAGGACCAGAGTCTGGAGCTAAACCTCTGGCAGGAACTGCAGTGTCACTACAGCAAATGATAATGGGCTCGCTATACCCGGCTGTAATATCCAGCTTTTGTCTTATCTTTGAAAAACCAATTTAACTTAAACCCAGTGGCAATACTCTGTTTTATGGTTTCTTGTTTTGATCAGTTTTGGAATGAAGAGGCAAGCTGCTTCTGCCACATACTGTTTTGATCTCAAATCCATCTTTGAAATGTCGATGGTAATATAAAGAGGTGTGCGTGGGAGAAACAAGTGGTATCTTTTACAACTTGTAGGTGGCTAAAGTAGGTGTAGTAGGAAAAACAACTCTATTTTGATGAATGTGCTCTTGGCCTGTAATAAAACCATATTTGTAAACTTTGAATTATCAATAGCATATTTGTAAACTTTGAATTATCAATAGCAATACCAGTAGTTTAGAATAAGTAAACAGTTATCAACTTTAATGCTCCCTTGCAGTTTATTAATCATAATCATTGCTATAATTATTATTTCTGATCGTTTTTGTCATTTATTCTGGTTTTATTACTGTAAGTCCCACAACAGCTCAGTTGGACTTTTGTAACATCAGCTGAATAAACCCCCTAGAATTATGTGCATATTGTTAGCATGTCTGCCACTGATAAAAGGGACTTAAGAGTTTGAAGAATAAACTAACGCCCTTCACAGCTGGTTTATAGTTATTGGCTATAAGTTCTATTAATATCCTCCAAGCTCACAGATGTGAACTGAGGATGGAATCTTGCCTCTATGTAATTTCACTAATGGATGGTGTGGCGTTCCACAGGATGGTGCTAGACACTATGGCAAGGAGGGATTTCATCTGCATGAGTTCCTTCCTACTAGGAAGACTCCATCCTCCTCAAGCCGCTCAATAAAGTATAGGATTTTTTCAGACTTATGGAATCTGCAAGTTTTGCCTCTCCCAAACAATGTAGTTTTGTTAGGATTGTCACAATTCTGCGTGGGATTTCCTAACTCTGCTGTGTGCTGAACAGAACTTGTAAAATGAGCTCTGTGTCTTTGAAATGCTGGAAGATCAACAAACTAACTATAGATGTAACATGTGATATGCATGCTTATAAATGCTTGGTATTTTCAGGGCAAGTATACCCAGATGGGTGATGCTTGCATGAACAGCAAACCTGCTGATGCTCACTAACATATGCTAGACTAACTCTGCATATGCAAACGGTCCTTTCATGCATGCTACAATTTTCCCAGATTTTTACCACATGACAGCTCTAGCCCGTCATGTGGTGAATATCTGGGAAAATTGGAAAATTTTCTGGAAATCCTCATTAAATATCTGAAAACATCTGGAAATCCTGATTAATTTTTAACCACTCCCTCTTCCTCCTCTCTCCCTGCAAATTTTCCTTGGACTGTGTCCAAATGGAGGACAGCCTTACATTTTACAACAAACTCTACCTCTACACATAGCAGCAGAGTTCTGCCAGAAGGGGATAACTACTTCAGTTACATATTTTTGACATCTGATGCTAGCTAATACCCTGCATAGCTCTGCAGTAACATAAACTGCTACTTTAAAGATCATCTGGACAGCTGAGCTAAGGCAATCAATAAGACACCTGTATATATCTACTAGCACCATCCTTTGTAGACCTACCTGCTCAGGACTAACAGTGATGGGCTCCTTCAGAACGTGCCAGATCACACACTCGAGCAGTGGAGGAGTGGTCAGTGAGCCAGGGTATGTCCAGTAGTCTCTGCATGCAGGAAGCAGTCCAGTGGGGTCAAAGTTTGTGAAAGAAGCTTGCTTTCCCTACAGTAAAGAAAGTAGGTGGGCTAACATCAGGGGAAAGATCACAAAGACATACTGGACTTGCAGTAGTGAAGTCTTCTGCGGGAAGCTCCACGTTTGGAGAAAGGTAGAAATGGAGTTTGGCATGAAGTGTTGAGTGTGTCCCACAGTACATTTGAGCTTAAAGATTTTCAGCAATATATTTCTTATAAGACATTCAAAACATTGGTTTTCTTGTCAAATGTTGAATTTATGTTCCTTGCTTCTAGAGACATGATTTGATTCTGCTTGAAGCAACAATGAGACTTCTGATGCCATGTACACTGATTGCACTGGAAACAGAACCTGAGAGCACTGTTTGCAGAGTTCACTGAAGGAAATGGCAATATCCATTTACTGCAAAGGAAGCCTGATAACAAAGATGAAAATGTAACCTCATTCTTTATCTTTTCTGTCCATGTTTCTCCTTTCCACAGACCTGTACTCACTACGAAGGTACCCAGTTTCTCAGTAGTACTTTTAGTTTCCCATTATTCAGCTCATTAAGATCACACGCACACTTGACACAATATTTAAAATACAGAAAAGCTTTCCTCTTAGGAGTTATACATCCTGATCAAACTTCTTATGTGGACTCTCTGCTGAAATAGCCAAGAGAGCAGGCCCTCTCAGAGGAAGGAAATTTATCCCACACATGCAGAGATGATGGGAAGTGCCTTTTCCATCTGTCACTATCTAGAAAGGAAATCTACAAGAGCACGTTAGATCAGTAAGATGAATCCTACCCTATAGGTTCAAATGCAGTTGAAAGAGAAATGTAGTCAAAGATACAAAATTATCACTATTTCTAGTACTCCCTGCCCTCTACCACACGAATTTATTCAAATCCCTTTTGCATTTAGATTACAGGAACATCAGTGCTAATTGAAAAAAGGTTTGTTTTACTTTCGTACATGCAGCAGACTAGGAAGAAGTAAAAAAATCCACTTTCTGAAGAAGGCAACGTAACATAGTTGTGATTGGTGTCAATCAACATAGACAGCAAGTATTACCTTGGTTTGAATGGAGTTCAGAGCATCCACAACTTTCTGTATTTCAGGCTTGGCATTTCCTACCTGTAACACAAATCATATGAGAAGAAAATAACCATGCACTCTCAAGATACCTTTACTTTCCTGTTGCAGTTCCCAAGGAAACATTTTCCCAGCACCATCTCATTATGTAACAGGAGTACTAAAGCAAAAGTGACTAGAAAATCATGCCAGCTGACAGTCAGCACAAATGGGTCAGCCAAGGACACTGGACAGAAAAAGTGATTTTCATTTACAGTGTGTGGATTTATTTTTGGACTTGAGCTGTTCTTTTTCTCATAGAAGTCACACTCCTAATAAAACACCATGAGGCCAGGACAGAATACACACTGCTGGGGCACAATCATCTTCTCCAACCAGCCGTGAAGATAATTCAACTACTACAAAATGCTCTGGACATTTAACAGTGACAGGAAAAGGAAAATAGGTGTTATTTAGGCTGATCCCACTGCAGATTCATACACACATAACTTTGTCAGCTATGCGTACCACTTTTCACTGATAGGAGTTATGGCAGTGTCACTGTTGTGATGAAGGTAAATATGCTGTTACAGGGCTGTCACAGTGATGAACAGCAGTCATACTCCATAGCTGGTGTACAATTTTTATATGTAGAGAAAGCCAAGAATTTGGAACACAACCCAGTTTGCTATGGATTTAGCCACTGTAGCATGCTGCCTTTTTCCGTATTTTAGGCTCTTAGGTCCCTCTGCAACACAATAAACATTCTGGACTCATCCAGTTAATACAAAAGAAAAAGGTTAACTAACCTTTATGAAGATGCCTACCACAGCCAAACCATCAGGATGCTTCACAGCTTCAGCAAATTTACCATATTTTACATTCCAGTGAACAATATGGAGCTAGGAACAAGAAAACAAAGTAGCACCATGAAGATAATATTCTATCCACAATGTTTTACAGATGAGGATGCAGGGAAGTAATTTATTAAACATTAAGAACAGATGGCATTTTACTGCTGAGATTTAAAAACTTTTGTATGCAGTTAAGAATTTGTTGAATCATTCATCTACTTTCAAGTTTCATTTATGAAAAGAGATTTGTCATCCATTTTATTTTCCTTCTCACTTTTATTCCCAGATGAGTTTTAAATGCAAAGTGTGGTTGTATCATTCCGATTTTGGTCCAGTGAAACTCCTGTTATCTTCAGAATGAGTTTTTCCTGCATGCAGCCCGCAAGATTTTGATGTAGTATTTTAATGCTATATATGCTGGAGTTCTAACCATCACTGAAATACATGATTGTCAGTGTCAAAGAACCACAGAATACATTAACTACAAGATCTGACCTGCAATTAGAAAGTTTAAAAATAGTCTTGTCCTTTTCTGAAAAGCCTTTGAAAAAACCATGAAATGAAGCTCTAGGTCACACTAGCCAGGATGTTGCTTTCTTTTTCATTCCCAAGTTATTTCTAATTTAAGATCATCTGGCTGTTTCCCCACATCTGCAAGTTGAGTTGAGTGAGTAATTATGGTACTGTGAAAACAGGCAGTGGCAAGCTCCTAAGATAAGACAGAAGCTAATTCTATTTCATGAAAAGCATCAAAGACAATGAATTTGTGGGGCCATTTCTTTTGTCTTTCAGTGCAAATAACAGGTATGTTCAGTTGATGAACATTTATGAAACGGTTAAAGTCTGTCACAGCATCCAGAGGTAGATTTCTAAGCAGGGGACAAAAAAAAGTGGGATGCAAGGCACTAAAGTCACTCCTTGACTGTAGGGCACTTGTAATAGAGAGCCTTAAACAGTTCAAGGGACATCCAGAGTATCTGGAGATACTGCAAGGAGTGCCTGCAAGGTCTCACTTCTTTGCTACCCGCCCTCTTCACAGCTCCCCTTTGCTTCTTTGCTACCAAAAGACTAAATGGTCTTCCCCAAATTATTCTGTTGTTGATATAAATGTCTCTGATGTTAGAAATTGTAGCCAGAAAAAGGGGATGCGTGTGTACAGAGGTGCTGAAATTCTATTTCTTCATGATTTTCAAGAGCCACTGAGGAAGCAGGGGAAAACCAGGGATAATTAATGTGGGTTTTTCTGCTCCTACAGTCTTTGACAAGAAGTAGCTAAGAAAATTCTAATTTGATTCTAATCTCTGCTCTTGTAAGGAGCAGGTCTTGGGTGGCACTGTACTAAAATCTCCTATGGTAACCTCCGCAGTCTCTCGCCCTGCGAAGGTCTGTACAGAAGTTGCTGCTGTGGTGAAATATTAACAAAATAACAAAATATTTATTATACACAAAAGACTGGAGAAGGTAAAGCACGTCCTACCTCTGCATCATACTTCACACCATCCACAGTGTGCTCGGACCCTTGGCCCTCACAGGATCCCCAGTGAATGTGAAACTGTGCCAGCCTGTAGGCTGTATCCAGTGCTCCTCCTTGAAGGACTGTAAAGCAAAGAGCCTTTATTAGCATTTCACATAACTTTTGTTATTGAGTCTCACTTCAAACTGGAATGTCCACTCAAATCTTCCATGTGAACTACAGTTCATTCCTCTGCATGCTGTCATGCTGCTCCAGATCGTCTTCAATGGCACATTGCTGCAGTATGCCAAAATCAGTAATAAATGTATCAATACGTAAGAGAATTTACAGTGAGCATCTCATGACCAATTTAACAGGCATGCTAATATTACAGGTGACAAGGGCAGAGCTAAGGATGTAACTTTTCTGTCACCAAATAAATAAAAAAAAAGGCCAAGAAGAACAGCCTTTGTTAGAGGCCAGTACAGAGTTGTTCTATGGAAGTACATCAAATCATCTTTCACTTACTAATGTACTCTGTCTTTCATTTTAGGCACTTCATCCATTTAGGTCTTAATCCTGCAAATCCTGTGGCAGATTGGATTGAGCAAAATGCTTTTGGTTCCAAATTAAACCTCAACACCTGTTAGCCATGCGCTGCTGAAAGTTAAAGTGCTAGGCACAGTGCAAGGCATTGCGGAGATGTGGACTCAAATCTCTTGTCCCTACCAACCTTTATTCCTTCAAGAATGAGTTTAAAAAATGGTGGTGAAAATGGCAATGCCTGCTGAGACACATTTTTTAAAATACAGAAACAAGGTGTTTACTTATGATCTCCACTGTCTAACCTTACTCCTGCTATGGAATAGCTCTAAGCGGAGTGCTCAGCCACACTTTCAGTTATACAGGAGTTTTCCTGAGCTCCCTTATTCTGCCTGTTAGTTTTAACCTTGTAATTAAACTGTGCCAAATCACCATTACATGCAGGATCAAGCCCTGTTGCTGCAAAATGCTCAAGGCACAGACAATGTCTCCTCCAGTGCAGCATAAAGCACAGAACAATAACAAATAGTTCCACTAAATAGAGCTATTTATCTAAGTTATTAGAGCAAGGTTTCAGACCATTTTTTTTTCCCTAAGTGTCTCAAATTCATATTAAATCTCTAAGATATTAATATTAAAAATATTTAAAATGTAATTTGAAGCATTACATATCTGAGCGATAAATTTCTCAATACACATAAATATAAATATACACAATAAAGTGACAGAAGAGTGTTGACATCAGATATTACGTTAAGTGTGCTTTGTGTATGTGCCACAAACAAAATGGTTCTGTGGAGTAAAGATGCTTTCCTCTCAGACTGCAATGAGTCTAGACATTACCACAATACGTGCAAGTGTGAAAATATACATCAAATGCAGAGAGGAAAAGGTCACTGTCTGTTCAGGTTTGAACGATTCTGATTATATGCAAGCATAGACAACAACAGTTGTGGATACTTGGCAATGTGGTGAGAAGGATTTGACTAAAATATCAGAATATATGAAAATACGATATATATAGAGATATATAAACCACATTAGTTTCCACTGGTGTGCCTTACACATGCAAAATTTGAGTTCAGTGGAGAAATTAAGCATTTGCCTGGGGCTCCTTTGGTGAATATATTTAGAAGTCTCCCAACATGTATTTCTATTTGAAAAATGTTAATATATGCTCCACCGCCATCTTTGCAATTTCCAGTACTGAACAGTATTATACCGAACAACACAATTTCCAAAACTGAACAGCCAACAGACCAAGACTTGCCCTACCTATTGCCAAGCTATGTAATACAAAGAACAATGGCTACTTAAAGTAATTAAATAGGAACATATCTTACTCTACTTTCATGTTTCTGCATGTGCCAGCTGCCAAGAAGCATAACTGTCAAGCACAGGACAACAAATCAGAATATTTTTTTTCAGAATGGCGACTGTGAATGCGCATTAGTTCCTTTTGAAAATAAAGTAATTGGCTGTTACGTCTTTACAGATGTAAAATAATTTAATCCACACAATATTATGTTTCATTTAAAAATTACGCCATGGAGTTGCAATGTTTCAGTTTTAGTTCCTCTGGCTAATGGATGTGCTGCTTGTTGCAGGTACAAATGGACTGAGCCTCCATCATTCCTCAACCTTGGACAGCACTAGCGCAGCACAGGTTAATCTGCAATTATTAATCAATGGAAAGCATGCTGAAAAGCAGAACCATGCAATCTTCTTAAATCCATTTGCAGTGTTATTTCTTTACACAAAGTTTACTATGGTCTCATAAAACTCAAAAGATGCACAAAAATCTCTGCAGGTTTTGCTTACTTTTCTCATTTTGTGGTTCTCAGATCCAGCACTAGCTTATTTTGACTCACAGCAGAGCATTCAAAGAAAGTAATAATTAGATTAGTGTGAATGAATGAATACAAATCCAGCAGGCTTAAGTACAGAACAGCCCCTCTTGTGCTAGATATTTTTTTTAATACTTCCCAACCTTTCCAAAGAAGTAAAATTTAACATTAAACTTAAATTGCAAAGTAGAAATGCTAGAGCTTCTTTTTTTTGTTTCCCCAGCACAAGCTTTTAAACCATGAACAAATACTACCAGCTTTTGCTACATGTAAGTTCATTGAGAATCGGAGTAA
>JBCJKH010053997.1:79167-101605 GCA_039877255.1 Loriculus beryllinus
TGTAAGTTCATTGAGAATCGGAGTAACATTCATACTGGGAACTTCCCTGTCTTTGTCCCATGTGATGTGAACATCAATTCAGGCAACACTGATGATAGAAGTCCAACCATTCCATCACTTTTGTTTTTTGAGGGATGGAGAAATTCTGATTCATATTTGAGCATTTATTTCATCATAAGCTCCTTTCCTTTTGAAATTGGCATTAGTGAAAACCATCCTGGAAATACACATGTAGCTGTGCTCCCTTTTGTTACACAGCACAGCTTCAAATGAAGGATGAAGACAACAGAAGCCAATCTGGAAAACACATTCTTTTCTTACAGATTCATTTCAAGCACGTATCTCTGAAGACAGCCCTCTTGCTCACACATTGCTTTGACATTTCCCACTCTTTAGAAAGCCATGCTTTTGCATCAGCCTACCACAGATGTGCAAATGTATATGACCTTGTAGGTATGTGTGAAATATACATATAGTATATACCTTACTGTTAATGTTTCATACAGATATCTGTATGATAGATAAAAGGCCTTGAGGAGACAAAGTAGACAAAACATTACTTGAAAAAAAACATAAATCTGGAGCACCATGTGCTATTAACGGCACAAAAAAGGCTCTTAGGAGGATGCTCTGGGATTAGTCCTGTGTTCTTATGCAAGGATGGGCTTCTCCATCTGACAGACTGAAGAGTTCAGTTAGGGTAAGCTGCCACTTCTGTGAAATGTGGAGTACAGAGTGTCACACTTTGTGAGATGTTTCCTTCCTTATGTTATCTCTTTCAGACATTCCTCCTAGGATGTTGTATCACGACAAGCAAGAGAGCAAGACAGCACGTAAGCATATGGCTGTAGGGATCATACTTGCAGAAAACATCTGTAATGGGTTTCATCAAGAAAAAAAACCTACATAACTGGTATCTCATAAGGAAAAAACCCTATTCTGGCCTTGCTAGAGGGTTAGCCTGACAAGGCACAAGGATGTTCCAGAAAGATAGACCAGAATGAAACACCTGCCAAAATGCAGCAGGTCTGCAGTCATGCATATCTACAGCAGGTCAGTGGTTCTGATTCACCTCAGCTGAACTATTTCATCCAGACTGGGTAGCAGCCAGACACTCTGACCTGCTTAAGGATACAAAGTCATTTAGGTTCTTAAGTTTCCTCCTACTCCTGGGAGCAGTGGAGTTTATTTCTCATGTCTCTTTAATGGAGATTCTCTAAGAGTCACAGTGCTGCACTGAATCCCCAGTCAGCCTTCAGTTTTCATGTTTTCACACTATGAGCTGACAATGACTTTGTAAGAACTGAGTTGGAAGCATTAAAATCGTCTTAAAAGAACTGGTTTAATTTCTGATGGTAACAGCTTTAATAGCAATCTCAGTGACTGCTTACAGCACTGAAAACTATACTAGACATGGTGCTCGTACTACACTGAGATCTATTGAGGAATGAACAAACTTAAGGTATGAGTATTGCCTCTAAGTACACAGCAGTCCCTCGAGCCTATAAGTAAAATCAACAAATATATCAGCTGGCAAGAGCAGCCATGGTGACATCTGGCACACAGCTGCATTACGTCTTAAAAATAAACTTTCCCAAGTGGTCTTAGCTGATAACAGCTGACTAGCTTCTCCTGGGTTTGCAGTAAAAGCTCCTATTGAGGAGGAATTTGGAAGAAGGGAGGGAAGTTGCCATGATTACTAAATGCACAATTCATGTCAAATTTCTGCTCAGAAGATGCATGCTAAACAAACAAATAAATAAATAAATGCTGCTATAAGGGAAGAAGGGCACTTTTAGGATCTGTAAAGAAAGGGAGGCTTGAAACATGCAGGACTGATCTCAAGCCCTCTTACCTTCCTTTCCAGTTCCTGGAAACACAAGAGCTATTCTCATGTTGCTTACATAGGCTTTGCAGCTTCTGGTGATTTCAGTTCACAGGAAAAATGACTTAATGATCACACACTCTGGGACCTCTGACTCTCTAGTCAAGCAGTGCAAAAAGTACTTGTGACACATAAGCGGACGTCTGAATACAGTCCCTTGAAGCTATAAGCAATCAGTTCTCCAATTTATGATTCTGAAGGGTCAACAATGCTAAACTGCATTTTGGACCTCCAGCCCATGACCGTCTACTTCTAACACACAATATTATTCTGGCATAGATTATATTACATCTTTGGAGCTGGGAAGCCTAAAAATAAACCAGTGGCAGTGACTTTGATTAAGAGCTGTGCCTTGAAGGCAGCAGTCCTGCCTATTTCTCCCTACATTTACCAGCTGAGGTGGAAGTACAGGAAGAGCAACATTAGCACAATTTTCAGAATAACTCACTGACAGCCAAGCAGTGTTAATGCACTGACAATTGAATAACCAATGTAACAAAACAGACTGGTTTGTTTACAGCGAGTCATAATTCAAGACAGCTGAAGCATCCTCATTAATATTTACAATTATAGGAAGAATTGGGTAATATATTTGATTACAACTACAGAAAGTCTCCTAAAGGGGGATTAGTATCAAAGTTAATACAATATTTTTATTTCCCCAGGTCTCCTCATAATTTTGAAGTTCTATTGTCATTCAATATTTGAAAAAAAGTCAGATTTACTTGAGACTCCGTTTTGTGTTTCAAGATTATCTCTAGCTCAGCGGCAAGGAAGGAAAAAGGAAACAATTAAGAGACTCATCCACAAGCAGAAATTACCAGTACATTTAGTAATGTCTCTAGAGCCTTGTGCTGTAGTTGCAATTCACTTCTTTAACAATTTACACTTTTTATAGCTAAAATATAGTATTTTAACATTCTTGTTATGGGATAAATTAATTGCTGATGGACTTCTTCCTTTTGTAAGCTCATTACGCAGATGATCAGAAAATACAGAATAGAGTGCATACTGCTATGAACGTTTCCCATTTGAATTTCAGGTTTTTGTGAATTCTTAAGAGTTTTCTGGGAAACTTACATTGAGAACACATTCAAAGTATGTTACAAAATCTTTTTTTGGGCTCTCAAGGCTTTCTTGAGCAAAGTAACTTCCTGTGGTTTTACAGCTCTGAGAAGTCGCTGTTTACTTCTGTCTTTTAAAGGGGTGAAACAATACAAATGTCCTTACAGCAGACTATAATACGAAGTGTTTAATATTACAAAGTGCCCTTAGTGAGACATTCCTTTGCTATAAAGTACCTAAAATAAGGTGGATTATTGTAATTTAACAATTATCGGCACCACTTTCTTCACTCATGTGGAAGATCAGGTCCCAGGATACAAGCATGGATGAACCTGAATGAGGTTTTATTCCTAGTAACACTTTTATCATTATGAGTTTCTGCTTTTATTTAAAGTTATGGGAATTTTCCAAAAAAACTGCAAGGAAACAAGAGAAAAGATACCCTTTTATGTAAGAGAAAATCATGGAATCTTAGCATACAAAAGAAATGTTCATGAACATGACAATGCTGGCTTCTGAACTGCCTTTCCATACACCATGTCTACCAACCAGCAACTGTGAAATCCGAAGGGATTCACTTTGGGAACTGGCTGAGCCTTTACAAGTGTATTCTGAAATATAACAGCTGTCACACAAGCAAAGAAACTTGAAGCCTGTACTACAAGAATTGAAATTGAAAATTTGGGAGTAATTGCTTAAGAAAACGTTTTTTCTAAGCATCATGACATGTAAGTATATCTAAGAAAATTAATAATAAAGTAAAACAAAGTCAGGTTCTAAAGCTATCATAAAGATTTTAACATCATTTCTTTGCTAAAACATCATTTTAAGAGAAAATTATACAGGTCATAGGCATAATTACAACCAGGATCAGAAGTTACATCTATAAAGCTCCACGTATTAGTAAAGAGATCTACAAGCAGGGAAGAAAACATTTTCTTCTGTGAAGATCCATTAGTCACATAGATTGCGCATAGATTATTTTTCTTTAAAAAGTTAATATTTTATTTTACATCCTTACTGTGCTAAAGAATATAGATAGAATATCATTTTAAGAAATCCTAATTTTCTTTTAGTTTTTTTTTTTTCACAGAGATGAGCAGAAGCTTTATACAACATTCTTCCATGCACAAATGTAACATAAATATATATTTTGGGGGAAGAGCATTTTATTAGGGGATCAACAATATTCAGATTATATATATCTGAATCACAGAGACTGTAACAACTACTTTCAAAGAGTTGCAGTCAAACATGCTTTTTAGCTTTCTTACCTATTTTCATTATGCTCTTACTACCTGTAATTTTTTATTGCAATAATTCATTTTGCATACTCTGAAGAGCAGGAGTATAACAGATTTTAATACCCAGAACTGCTGTGCAATTTACTTCAGTGTCATTAGTTATGAGCCTGAAGATTCTTAATGAATGGATCTACTCCTTTCTGTGCAATTACTCATGCCTTGGAAAATTATTCACAAACAATGATCTC
Source organism: Loriculus beryllinus (assembly GCA_039877255.1). Lineage (NCBI taxonomy): Eukaryota > Metazoa > Chordata > Aves > Psittaciformes > Psittacidae > Loriculus > Loriculus beryllinus. Next base: position 83,610 of record JBCJKH010053997.1, read on the forward strand.
ATTACTTCATTTTGTGCCTACTACCACAGATAATTCATTACTGCATATGGGAAAGCTCAGAGGAGCAAGCAATACAGCCTGTGGGAAGTATGTACAGGATTTTATTTCATTGTCTTCTGTAAAACATACCAGCACGTCACATAATTTCACAGTTTCTCCTTGTGACTGTTGCGGGATGTCTAACCAAGAATTTGGTACACACAATCTCAAAATCAGAAATAGGAGTAAATCAAGCACAGCCAAGTCAAAGACAGCTCTATTTTGTGTAAGGAAAGTAGGTTACCTAGTTAACTGAATACAAATGAAGTCATTAAGCATGCTGCCAGGTAGGTTCTATGCACTGTAATTTTCAATAGAAGGTGTGATACCGAAGGATTCACCCTTATCTGGCCTCAGAGAGATCTGTTTAATGTGGGTTTTTTCTAAAGAATAATCAGTTTCTGATTCACTAATAGAGCTACTGAGAATATTTCTACTTGCATCTCCTACCCTCCCACTCTGAAGGCTGTGTCACTGCATATCTATCAGAGGATTTCTGTCACAGATGTTCTGGTTCTGCACTTTCTCATAAAAAAGCATTCTTCCTACAGACATTTCTTTAGGTTATCATATGTTTCTGCCATTTTTTATTTTCCAAGTTCCCAAATGCAACCTAATTTTCAGTCTTTCCAAACTTCCGTGCACATAAAGTGAACATGTAGTAGTTTTGTTATACTGTGAAGACCTGAACCTGTTTCCATTGGGCTCAGCAAGAGCAGAATGACAGCAAGTAGACTCACGTGTATCCAGGGAAAACAGAATCCCTTTTTTTCTACTCCTTTTCTTCCCCATGACACTGTTAAAACGTATGTGTATTCAGCAACTTTACCTCCTCTGTGCTTAAGAAAAATAAAGACTAAGAAGTCAGAATACCTTTTTTTCTTAAAAAAAAAAAAAAGCATACAAATATTGATGTGGATGCTCTGTGTAAGTTATACATAGACCTATCTGTATTTATACAACTGTGAACAATTACAGCTGACCACTTAATGTTTTTCAGTACAAAGATTGCAATCAAAATACAAAGTTAAACTCTTAGTGCAATGCTGAATGCCTGTATACTGTATCATGTTACCTGCAAAACCCTCAAATTTTTCGTAGGCATGGATCATTTGTTCTTAGCACCATTCTCTAAACGATACTGCCAGCAAAACACTTAGGAAAAATAGGGCACTTACTCCAGCAAGTTAAATCAGGCAGTGTCTAGAGAAGGCAGTGACTTCTCTATGACACTGCCTTTGCTGTTTATATTAAAACTAGAGATACATTCACTGTAGCAGGGTGATGATCTCTGTAAATTCAGCCAGCCGAAAAACTACATTTAAAGATAACCTACAAAACCCTTGTTACAACTGAGGCTTAGATTCCATTTGTGCATCAATGTGGCCATTCCTTTCAGTAAGGATTACTAAAAGGGTTGCAGGATTCAGTGCTTAATTTCACCATACAATACAATGAACACAAGACACTGTGTAGCAACTGCCTGCTAGGAAACTTTGTAGGAACGTGTCAGATACATTCTCTTTATCTAGAAAGCCCAGCATCAAGAAATGTCAGGCATAATACTTGTCTAAACTACGAAAGAACAAAGAAGTATTTTCTAACCATTTCTCTGTTTCTGTACTAACCTGGGAGCAAACTGGCTTCAGAAATATGAAATAATATTTTGATAACCAAAGAAACTATTTCCAAACTATTTCTACTTCAAATTGTTAAGTGTAATCCTTTATTACTCCAGGGCAAATTTATTCCTAGGATGCATTTTGCCTCCTCTTTTAACCATTTAGTCAGTAGCTTATGATGAGCTATGCCTAAAATTGTTCTTGTCAAATAACCATGGGGTTTGGTTTGTTTGGCCTTTTATTTTTTTTCTCTCTACAGCTGAACCTTTATCCAAACTCTACTGATTTAAGCAAAAATAAAGGAATTCACTTTTCTGAAGTTTAGAGTAGGGCAACTCCAAGCTGCCCAACTGCCCAGACAGGCTTTGTTATCTTCTAATGGGACCTCAACTTCCTTTTAGCCTGAAGGAGCCATGTAATACGCTGAATCCTGACCTTACTGAAGCCAAAACTGTTCAGTATATTTTTGACTTTAAAAAAAAACCAAAAAACCAAACAACCACCTATGGCCTCAGCAAACATTTTAGTAGCAGTGTTAGTAGCAATCTCTCCATTTCCACCACTACACACAAAGGTGAGGTCTCACCTGACTTGTCAGAAGAATCATCAAACTCCACATTGAAGGAGTGGCCGTTGTTGACAATGGTTTTAGCCGTGCTGGCATCGTAGCTGAAGCTGAGAGGCTTCAGACCAGCGTCGTACTTGGTGGCCTTGGTGCAGATGTCAATAGGGGACTGGCGCTCTCCGTTGGCGATGGGGAAGTGCTCATGCCAGTGAGCGGGTCCTGCAAGACAGCGTGGGAAAAGACACGGCGTTGTAGGGATGCAAATGAGGTCCCTCACCCTAGAAAACGGGATGTTCTAACACTGGAACCAGTTTATGCCGAAATAATAACGCACCATTTGCGAGGGCTGCCGGTACTGGCAACACCTACGACGGGAAATCCCACCTGCGGACCACGGCTGGGATCCAGCGGTCCCTCACCCTTTGGATGCTGAGGATGGGATTTTACCGGGGTGCCCTCCGGGAGACCACCCCGTTCTCCTCGAGTAGCGCCCCGTGCTCCCCTCCTCCTTGCGCCGTTACCGAAGCAAAGGAGTGACAAGAGGAAACCAAAAGATGGTCCAGGGAAGCGGTGCGGAGCGCCGGGCCCGCCGCAGGTGCCATCTCAAGGTTAAAAGAGAGAAGCACCACGGAGCCCGGTCCCACTCAGGGCGAAGGCTCGGCGCGGCGGGCACGTCCCGGCCGCTGCTCTCGGCGACCTGCTGCCAGGTATCGTGTCGTGTTGTGTCCCGCACCGTGCCGGCCGGAGCCGCGCACCCCGGGCACTCACCATCGTGGCTGCCGTACCCCCAGTGGTGGGACATGGTGCGCGGCCCGGCTGTACCCGCGGAGTCTGTCGCAGCGCCGTAGCCCCGGCGGGCTATCAGGGGTTTTTATAGGCTCCCGCCAACTCCATGCCCTTCTCCGCGGCCGGAGGAAGGGGTGGGGAGCGCGGGCAGGGGCGGAGGGAGACTCCGCTGGGGGCGGAGAGAGCGATCCCTTATAACCCGCGATCCGCGGTGGCTGCGGAGCCGCGGCGGGCCCGGCCGGCAGCGCCCCCGGGAGCCGGGCAGCGCGGGGCTGCCGCAGCCGGGGCGTCGGCGGTGTAACCCGTTCCCCCCCACTCCGATCCCTCGCTATTGCGCACCTGCGGCCGTTACGCGGGGTGCTGCGGAGGGAGTGCCGTGACCTTGCGGAGGTGCCGTCGGCAGGGGCCAGCGCAGCGCGGCGGGAGCCGATGTCGGGCGGGCGGCGGGTGTCGGTGTGTCCGTGCGTGTGTGTGTACGTACTTGCGGGCGGCCGCAGGGCGGTCTGCTACTGCTCCCTGCCGGGGGCGCGGGGAAGGCTCGGCGGTCTCGGGGGCAGAGCCGCGCCGCGGGGGGTTTGTCCTGTGTGCCGCCGGGTTCGGGAAGGGATTAACGGGGATTTGGAGGAGATCAGCGGGCTCAGCGAGGGGAGCTGCGGTCACGCTTCCGAAGAGCGGGGATGCTCTTGCTTATGACTCGATAGCGTGTGGGGTCTTTTTTCTCCTTACTTTCGGAGAAGACGGCGGGTAAAGCTGTGCTTGCATCCACTTCTTATCATTTAGGAAACATACTTGCTGTAAGAGCGGTTCAACCACCAGTCCCGAGGATGGACTTGCGTGAATAAAATTGAGCAACGCATATTTCAGATGTTTTTATATTGCTCAACACTGGTGTTTTATCTCAGGGCGGGAGAGATCGGACCTTGCCAACCCTTTTACAGGGGCTGAGTTTAGTCCTGCACCGTCTCGCCTTGTCCCTGCACTTTAGTGGGGCTGCGGGTCCCTGTGAAGAATCTGATACCCCATTGGGTCTGCAGAACATCCTTCTTGCAGGCTCTCCTGTGTCTTCTTGCTCCAAGCAATTTTTGGTAAAGGAATGACATTGTGATATAAGTTTATCACATTTTTCATTATTATTATTATTAAGGTGGTTTATTCAAATATGGTTTTAATTTTCCTCTGTTGTGATTTGACCACAGGGTTCTAAATTCTGGAGGCAGTGAGGTCATTGTACATATAGAAAAACAACACCAGAATGACTCCATCATTTACATTCAGCATTGTAAAATGTGTCATTTGTTTCTATTTGTTAAGAGGGGGGAGAAAAGCCTATTCCTACAATGTGGTTACTGTTGCTAATAGCAAAAGGAACCAGCTCAGAAATTGCTTATAAAAAATAAACGCATTTCTCAGACCCCTTCAAGCGTAAGCAGGAAATATTTAAAGCTTATTACGATTAACACAGTGTGTGTCACCTCACATTTGCATGCCTTTACTCAAGATGGTTTAGTGACCACAGAATGGAAATGTGAAGCCAAAACTCTATACACAGAAATTATTTAGAAGTGGCTGTGGTGCATGTGATATAGAACAGCAAATGGAATGCACGTTAGAAATTTACTAGGAATTCCTTGTTTGCTCATTATTAGATACTTTCCAGCAATCACTTTAAGTCTGCTAATCCCATGTGTATTGACAGTCTCTCATAAACACGCACATGAACAAATTGACTAGATAAGAAACCTTGAAGAATAAAACAGAAAACATTCATTTATGCTGTAGGAAGGAATAAGATTTCTGTATGTTTCAGAAGGCTTCCTTCCATTTAATCGTATTGTAAAAAAACCCAAAAACCAATCAATTCAGCTTAATTCCTTAATGCACTCTCATATGTCAAGTTTCCACTGACGTCAAAGGGAGTACCACATAAACAACAAGTACAGGATTAAACACAACACAATGTTTGGCATGGTAGGCTTCCTAAGAGATCTACATAGGGTTCTTACCAGGGAAATTAAGTCAGTCAGCAGCACCACCGAGGGACTGTTATTTTAATTACATGAATCTTTATTTCATCTCATTGTTTCTACCGGTAGGTATGTGGGAGTTGCTAAGCACACGCAGACACACATCCAGAAATAAAAATTCCATTGTTCTTAAATACCCATTTTCTTTGATCATTCAGCAGTTAGTACTCACAGGCTTGAGGTCATGCCAAGAGGCTGCTACAGAGAGCCTGGCATTGACTTGTGCTCCTTCTTTTCTGTCTCTTGCCTGCATCAGACTTCTCTAATCTGTGATGGTGGTTTTATGGCAGAATGCAATGGCTCAAAGAAAGTCATAAGCTAGCCTTAAGAAGTTGGGTGCTGGAAACAGCACATCACAGATAACATTGTATGCTGGTGAAGCTTATTAGAAGTGACAAAAAGCAATAGCAAAAGACATAAATACATAGTACATAGTACATAAGCATGGTACCTGTTGTAGCTCAAGCATTGCACATAAATCCACACTATATGCCATAAACTTGCCCCTCTTTGCCACAGTTGTGCTGAAATCATTGGAATGACGCATACCAGTGAGGCCTACTTGCACATACAGAACATGTAGGAGCAGTTCCTAAAGCAAATGTTAACAAATCCTGTGGCGACAGAAGCATTATAAATACATTTCAAGCAATACAAATACAGGGAACAGATTAGATAATTAGTGTAGCCATTTGATTACTCATGACTCTGACATTAACATTTTAGGTAGAAAAGATGATAGTGTCTTGTCTCCTATTTCTGTCATTACTGGTACCACGTACAGTAAGAGTTTTTAGAAACTAATAAAACCAGATACCTTTCTTCATCTCTATTTCCTAGTTAGATCACACCTGCATACGGTAACAAATAGATGTTTTTGAGTTAATACTTTTGAATCACGTTAGTCAATACAAATAGAAGTAGCATCAATGATTTCAGTACATGCAAAGTGTTCTCTCAGTCAGATAGATAACCTCTACACAGTTTATGGTACTCATTCCTGGGCAAAGGACAGTGCAAAGCTTATGCATCATTTAGGCGCCATTTGAATCCTGCTTCGATAGCTGACATGTCACAGCACATTTGTTGATTCTGCACAAGAAGGAAAGCATCCTGTTTGTGTACCTTTTATGAAGGTTCCTGAAATATATTTTTAGGATCATTATAATTATTGTGAAGCACCACAGATGTCAGTATAGACGGAGAAATGGCACAGATCCTTCCATAGCAAAGGCTTTTTCTCCTTAGTCAAATGCCAACTACTAGTAGTATTCTGGCTGCGCATCAAACATACATCAACCTGCAAGACAGTTTCAGCAGAAGTGTATATAATGGTGTTGTAAATCCACCTTTTAATTTTCATGGTAGATTTTCAGCTTTGTCTGAAAAAATACATTTTCAGTCTTTTTTTTAACACCTTTTTTATGTTTCTGCTTTGTACTTAGCAAGATCCAGAAGAATCCTGCATCATTCTGATTAATTTTAGTTATTCTGTGAAATTTAAATGCAATTATGAAAATAAAAATACTTTTTTGTCCTTCAGTGAGATCAGGTTAGAGCCCTTCCTTGTATTACAAAAATGATGCTTTACTCCTAATTTCTAATGAAAGAATAATATAAGAATCAACAATACAAGCTTCATGACATATCAGGACAGTAGAAGAAGCCTGCCTGCTCCTCTGCTGAGTTCTGGCCATTGCTGATACAAGCTGCTTTGAAATACACACTTTCATAAACCTCAAAATACACGATATTTAAGTAATCTGTTATGTAAAACTTAACTAGCTTGACTATGTGGATAAACTCAGTTTCCAGACTAAAGCTATTTGTCATAATTCAATAAAATTATATCCGCATGATAAAGCCTTGTGTCATGTAAATTTAACGTCAGCAAGGGGGAAATATTTTTGTACATGCCTTTTCATTCCAGGCTAATGTACTAGTTCACCCACGGTATTCCATGATGTTTTGAACTGTCTCACAACCTGGCCTTTACTTGTCTGGTCTCTAGAGCTCCAGATGCGATTTCCCAGTTTACGTGCTCTTTACGCATGAACGAGTCAGTGGTCATCACTCTTGACTTCTCACCTATGTATCCTTTGGCAAGTATGCTCCGTTACTTTGGAAACTACCATCTTGTGACTTATGCAATTAGCATTGCACCACATGGTAAACTTGCAGGAACTCACACTGGAAGTTTGTTACCAAGGTGCACATAAGAGTATTGCAAGGCAATGGCAGCAGGAGCTCACCATCATGACTCAGTACAACACTGCACAAGCAAAGGATTTGAAAGTGGTTTATAAACTATCAAAGCAATCAGCTTCCAGCTGGTCATGACACAAGTCACTTCCTATTCCTCTGAGGACAAAATCTGGGTAACAGATGCCAGCACTGTACAGGAGATACAAGAGATAACCCAAATGGTCATTCTGGAGTTCCTGCCCACTAATGTCAGGAAGTTAGAGATTTATCCTTTAAAAAGTCCCCAGAAGCCAAAAGGTTCTTGCATATGATCATCTTAGTCTTTTTTTTTTCTTTCTCTCAGCTTTTTAAAAACAGCTTGTGTTTGTAACATCCAACATGTGAGCAGTATTAGATGCTTCCCAGTCTAAATATCATAATGTGGCAACTGCTCAGAGTTTATGGGGTAAGCTGGTACTGCACAGGTCTGTGAGATGTCTTTTGCGTGGCTGGTTTAGAGGAAAACCTATTATGTGGAAATAACGAAAATGCTCATGGATTGTGAAAAGCAATAATGTGCATGCAAAGGGACTGTGACTGCCATGTATAGAGCAGTGACCAAGGAGAGGTTCTACAGGAGTTCTCTGAGCTGCCTGCAGGGTAGAGATGGAAATCCTTAGCTTTCAGAAACGGCTTATGCTTGCACAGGGATGGATGGTGGTGGAAAACCAATGACTGCACTGTGCAACTACGAAGGTTATTATGCCACAAGGTAATAAATACTTTACTGACTATGTTAGTTTCTCTTGCTAAAATTTTACACCCAAATGAGCAGGAAAATGCAGAGCAAAATGTATTAAAACCAGCAGGCCTTCACTTAGCTTTGTCTAAAAGCCATTTACATGAATCTCTGATTTTTGCCATTGGTGGGTATAAACAAGAATGATGGATATGAACCCTAGCCTTTGATCTAAAACCTACAGTGAAGGCCTCTAATTCCAATGACAAACTGAAAGTTGGATTGGCCAATCCTAGCAGCTGTGTGAATCTGTCATGGGATTGCATGTGATTTTTAAAGTAGTAATGAAATCTGCCAGAGTTTGCAAATGCTTAATAAAGCAACAAAATAGGTACATAATACATACGTATTTCTTATTTCCTGGGAAAATAATTAAGCTCTGCTTTGAGAAAATATTTGTTGGTTAGTTTAAATTTCCGTCTAGGAGTAACTGACAGTATGATATTGAGAAATCTATTTTGTTATTTTTGTCAAGCTTCCACTAAATGAAAGCTTTTCCATTCCCAATAAATCCTCTGATAGGCTGACTCATCGGGCAAAGCACCTTCAGACTTTTTATGGTTAAGTCTGCATTGTAACGGAGACTAAACCTCAAGCTTGTGCCTCAGAACTAATCTTTCTGTCCTTGCACTACTACTCACTCACTCATTCTCCTCTACCTCAGTAAAAAACTAACATTATTATCTTACTTGTGACAGCATTGTATTAGATGCTTTACTTGGTGATACGGAAACAACCTGGTGACTTCACAAAGAATACTTTGGAACTTTTCCTGTCCTTATATTTATGTACTGATTTTTGGTCTTTAAAGGCTACACAACTAACAGGAAGTACACACATCACCATAGGCTGGCTTTGTTTATGTTTTCTCTCATCCATTTCATCTTACTTTCTCTCATTCTAGAAATGTATGAGATGTGCACACACACACAGAGACATAACTTTTCAGACTGCTGCATGATTCCAGTGTTGGGCTTTTTTAAACTCTATTTTAAGGAGGGAAGATTGACACTGCATTCAGTTGCATTCAGCAGTGATAAACAGGGACCTCACTCATGAAAAATGAAAATAAACTCACCTGCTTAATTTTTAAATCTCTGTGGGTTTGGTTTTTGGTTGGTTGCTTTTTTTTTGGTTTTGGTTTTGTTTTTTTTTTGTTATGTCAGTATCTGACAACGGAAAATTTTGTATTGGAAAATCTGGCAGTGAAATATTGTTCATTTAAAAATAAATTCTATCCACTGAAAAAGGAAAGCTCATTATGGGCACTATGTATGGTTAAGGCTTTGTATTTACTCAGCCAAGGTTTAAGCCTAAATTGGTGGTTTTAAATAGGTTAGTACAACAGCTGCTATCCATCTCACAAAGTTCAAATCAGTTCAACCTTTTCACTGCATATACAGTCAAAGCAAACTGTAAGACCAGGCTTGTAGGTCTAACTAAACTGTTTTCAGCACAGCCTGTGAGTAAGTAAAGCAAAAGTGCTTTCACGTGATATCTCTGAGTTTTGACCCATGGGGCTGCTGATGGCTTTTTCACCCACTCACACAAAGTATCAGGACGACTGTTTCAGGTACGATCTGTCTCAAACAATTTTAACTGGGATAATACTTCATTTCCTACTTGGGTCAGAGCACAACCCCAGAACACCCTCTGCAGACTGCGGGCTGAGGTGGTGTGAAAAGGAAAAGCCTTTCAGAGCTGGCTGAACCAGTTTCCAGTAATTTCTCTAACAGCTGTCAGGAAGTTACTGAAAACTTCAGCCCCTGTGAGTGGATAACGTCACTGATTATACCAAACACATTTAAGGCTTTGTGTTGGAATATTTGTCTGCACTCCACTCTATTCCTTTCTATGGAAAACTTCTATGTGCTCTTCCACCCTAGAGATCAGTGGTGAGGATTTCACATGATCTCTCTTCTACTTGCTTAGGATGAAAATCACTGTACAGTTACACTGCAGCCAGGCTAATTAAAGATTAGTGTCACCCTGCAATCTCTCTGCAAATGATTAAAATGTACCAGGGAGAGAAGTTAGCTTTGCCAGAGCTTTTCTGTGGGAAATATGGTTTTAGGTAAAGTGAAGTTGGCTACCTGCTGCTGTCAGAGGAAACTGGTAATTATCTTCAGATACAAGCTGTGGGGTGACAACATTTTCAAACAGCATAGGAGAATGCTGAGAAAAAGATTCATGGCTTTTAATGTTTTTAGCATTTAAAGATGTTTACTTTGGGTACTAACGAGTTAGCACACATTAAAAATAATGAAAAGATTCATGTTGGAAGCTCATCAGATTTCCAAACACTCTACAAAGTCAGGGAGTGTAAACTGCTTCTACAAAGTTCTTTTCTTCATTGTACCTGTACAAACCATACACTTTTATTTTTCAGAAGAAGTAGAAAATGGAGAAAAAGTAAGTATTACTACAAAATTTGCCTCTGGTTTACAGCCTGAAGACAACCCTACTTGTAGGTGGAATACAAGGACTTGATCTTCTACAAGAACAAGTAGAATACAGAAGTTTTGAATCTGGACTGATCTAAACTAACCAAAATTGAAAATTATAATGTTATCTGAATACTTTTAAACTATTGTATTTTTATTTTGATGTATCTCACAAAATTGACTTTTCATTCAAAGTTCAGTAATGTAGCTACTATTTCCATATTTCATAATTTTTAGTGGTATTTCTCAAATGCAGCTCTGAAAATTTCTGTTCAGTGAGATAAGAACAGTTGAGATAAGAATATAACTTAAGTATTACTCAATCTTCTTAAGGATTCTGACTGGATTAGTACTCTCACAGGTTGATTCACTAAAGAAAACTGGCTTGATAATGCCCCTCGTTGTAAAAAGCCTTTCAAAATGTATAAATAACTGTACATTGTGTACTAAATTGTCTGCTACTACAGATCTCAAGTGCAAATAAATGGTAAGAATCTACCACCTATTTTATATCAAAACATTACATACACATGTTTGCCTTTAGATTCTAAGTATCTTTCTGTATTGGACTGACAGCAGGATATAAACTCTTTTGCACCACTTGTTTTGACCTGAATATTCTTCAAAGAATGGAACTCAAACTGAATTCATACCATAGGAATTCATTACATCTCATTGGCAGAGTTCAGTAAGGAGAAATAGTCCTGATGCTCTGAAAGAAAACATTTATTTCCCAGAATTCAATTACTTTCACTGAGAACAGCTGTACCTTCATCTTCTTGGTCTTGTTGCTTACAAAGATTTCCACATTCCATTTCATTATCAAGAACATGACTTTTAATAGTCGTGACTTTGTCTGTCAGCAGTTGCTTGGGAAACAGGCTTGGCTGACCAGTCAAACTAGCATGTGGCTTTGTCAGAATGTGCAGCTGACATGTTTCTGAATAAGTTTAATTTTGACATGCAAATTATTGGTTACAAAAATGGCTAAAAATCCCCCCTATATAATAAGTCCTCAGCAGAGGAGATACTTAGCACAGTGATGCACTAAGGTCCATGTGAAAGGTCCATGATACTACCATGTAAGCCACTATAGCTCTTTCAGTGGCAGTGGTGTGTTGCAATTGCCAGTGCTGGGGGAGAAATCCTGTAGAAAGGGTTGAAGGTGGAAGGGTGGTAATATGAAGATGAAGTTACGTCCTGCAAGGATAGAATACAGGGCATTTTAACAAAATTAATAGACAACAGCAGTGTTGTGTGACTTCACAGATAACTTCATATTGTGAATTAGGACTACTGAGCAACTTTCTGCAGTGTGGAAGAATTAAAAATGGCTTGTTTCCCTAGAAGACATCCCATGCTGTGTCTGCTGAATTGTTCCTTGCTGTGGTCAGAAATAAACATTACAGCAGTCAATTACAGCTACCATTTGAAATTTCTATACACAGAGGAGAAAATTACAGAACCACTTTCCAGAATGCAAAGTAGCACTTGAAGGGCACTGATGTAGCTGCTGCACTGAATAAAGGTAAGCTAGTGAGGTTGAGTGTGCAAAGCCATACAGGCTATGCTTTATTTGAAGAAAATGCTCAGGTAAGGCTTGTCATTTAGCACAGGAATGGTTTTAAAATAGGAAGTGGGAGCCTTCAAACTGATTTGCTGGCACTAATAAGGCCAGAGTCAGCTTCTATTTGAAAAGAAAAGCAGGACTCCTCAGATTGGTTCTCTTAGTCAGACATACCTGCTAACAGACCACACTGAAGTCCATTTGTCAATGAATCTACATCAAGTTCTCTGTGGTAGAGCACCAGTGTTACTGTATTAATATGCTGCCAATGCTTATTTTAAGAAGTCAAAAGATTATTTTCAGGAAAACAGTGGAACAACTTCCACAGCACAAATGCAGGAAAAGGAAAAAGAAAAAAAAAAAAGGCACTTCAGTGTTATAAGCAAAAGAGGATGCATCTTATAGCATATCCTGCTTGTTCCTCTTAGGACATGAGGCATAATGACCTGTAACCTTCAAAACAGGTCTTCAGACTAGATTCAAACTGCAAAATTGTTCGTTTGGTTTTTTTTTTTAAACACATCCTTGTAGAAGGATTAATAGGAACTGTTTATGCTAATGCTTTACTTACTGATGGCCTACTGGGAGCAAAGTTTTACACCTATACTTGCTTTGGAACACCTCTGAACAAACTGCTAAGGCTGTTTCTCAGAAAGTTCTGGAAAAGAGGGTACCTCTCTTCTTGTATCCATCAGTAGAACTGAATTTCAAGCAGAAACTACAGCTGCAGAGGGAAGAGCTCTGAACACCATTTCAAGTTGCGCAATACAGGGTATTTATTGCATATAGACCTGCAATCACTTTTACATTTACTGACCTTGTTAACTCACCCTCTCTGCTTGATGGTTATTCTTTACGAGTGATGCACAATATCAATAGACTGACATTTCCCCACAATAAAGGTTTCTGGGGAAAAGGTTCACCTGGATTCACTGTGTAGTTAAACTACTCCAGACCCAAGAAATTACTATTAAACAAAGATACTCTGGACAGTAACTATATGGTGCTTTACTAACAAATTACTATTTTGTCAAATTGCATCATTTTCTGAGTTACAATACTATTCCAGTGGCAGCATCAGGCCTACACAAATAGGGAACTGTCTTTATCATTACTTGTAGAAGAATCTGTAATGGTGCTTTCCAAAGAACTGCAACAGTGCTAAGTTCAGAATCCATGCATTTTTTTCACGTGTCTATTATAATGTCTATATATAATGAAAATATGCTCTATAGTATATGAAGGGCAAAACCATACAGTGGCATTTTTAAGCCTAAACATTCTTGCATACTTAAAATAGTTTTATCAGAATGAACCTATATCTAAATGAGGCTTAATTCAACATTCTCTGAACTTTCTGCTTGAATATATTTGTTTGCATTATCTGTATAGTTTTTGCCAATAAACTCGTTTATCAGATAACCTACCTGAATTTTCTCTGAAAAGTCCTACCCATCTCCTTTCCAGGAGAACAGTAACCAACGTTACCCTTAAGTCCCTCCCATTTCTGTGTGTGACTCTACCTTACACAAGAATAAGGTAGTGGGTGTGGACAACTCAGAATCAGGTACATGGAATAATTGTAACTTGGTTTTCGATAAAACTAAAGGCACTGAATGTTGTTAGCATTTGAAAAGCAAATTTTATTGAATGGCTTGAGGCATTTCATATAAATTTGGTAGGTGTTTCATACAAATTCATGTACTAGCACTTGGCAAAATGTTCACGTTTCTGAACAGCAGACTGCAATCATGTGAGGTCAGTGTACACCTAACCAGGAACAATATGCTTAATATGCTTAATAAGTTTTTTTCCAATATTGCTCCAAAATAGACATCTTACAATTTGGGGAGGAGATGGGAGGACTGAAATTAGGGATGCTCTGGGAGTAGAACCACAAGACTGTGAAAGCTCCATAAGCTGTAGTGTTAATGGAGTCAAGCTTCCTGCTTTCACAAAAGTGGTCTGTTATTTCTAAACAAAAAGTTTTGACACAAAAGGGCCAAGAGTGTAGTTAATGGCTATTTTCATGAAGGTTATTGTTTCCCATGTGGAACACTTAACTAATAGGAAAAGACAGGTAACTAAGTACTTTGCCATACTTCTTTTCCTCACCATACTCAGCTGATTCCCCCTAAAATACATGCTTTCCAACCAGAACTGAAAGTGAAAAAAAAAAATCAACACCCAAGCCCTTAGTGCATTATAATATCACTGCATTTTAATACCACTGTTGCAATTTTACATGAATAAACACTTTGGAGGTGAAGGCTAAAACTGGTGAGAGCAAGTGAGTGCAGAAAAACTCATACCATGGCATGTAGGGTCTGTTCAGTGTGTCACAGTTTTCAGTCCTACAGTTATTGGGCATCAGAGTCTTGGGTTGTGTAGAACATATCCAGGAAAACAATATGAATAGAAGCAAGACAGCATTGATAAAGTGGTTCCACAGTCATAAATCAACATATCTGAAATGCTCCTTGTGACACACTCATGAAATCTGGGTGCTACAGTCTGCAGGTTTCATTCCATAGGCTGTTTTTTTTTTTGCTGGTCCAAGCACCATGGTTTATCAGCCTTAAGACCACTCCAGGCCATAAGGACATTATTGCATATTTCAAATTTCAAGATTTGGACACCTCTGGGGTTGCTGAGTAACCAGAAATCGCTGGTATTTAGGGAAGTGAGGTATGAACAGCAAAACAATGAGCTTGTGCTCGAGCACATGCTGAGCTATACAAGGTGTGCTAAGCATTTTATCAGAGAGCAGAGAAGAAAGGCTCTACAGACAGGCAACAAATTATTGCTATTATATAACTGCTATTAGGCAGGCTGCCTGCAATCTTTTGTTGAACTTCAGTTTCGTAAACTTAGTGTTAATTGTTTCCCTTTTGAAATCATTTGTGTGTCCTGCTGTGCTTGTATTTTTTCACTGGCTACTCCTGCTATATTTATTTGTTTAGTATTTTTGGTTTTCTTTTATAGTTTTAAATGTATGAGGAAATAAATATCTATACTTAAATATAAGAATTTCATGAAAATTTAAGAAAACATCAGTGCCATGGAATATAAATCAAGAGGTACCTCTATTACACTAAGTCTGTAAGAGAATTCAACAGAAATTGATGCTAGCAGAAAACAAAACAAACCCAACAAACAACATGCACATACAAAAAGCAAGAAACTTTTTTCAATAAAATGCAAACACAATGCAAAGAATACAAAGACATACATTTACAGCAGCTTCATTTTATAGTCTTCTTACATGACTTGAAAACTGATCAATATACAGATAAAACAGAATATCAGATGACCATCATCAATACAAATATACATGTATTGTCACTCAAACTTCACCTTGTGGTGACACCTCTTACATTCCATGTCTTTGTTTCTTCACCTTTAACGAGTATTGAATAGTATAGGCTACCTTGGGTGCACTCTCAAAACCTATCTGTGCACAGACCTCATCAAATCAGAAACCCCCAAAATAACATAGTTTCTTTTCTTACAAACAAGGAAAGGTAAAATGGTGATAACAGACTTACTGAGGCAAAAAGTCACAGATTTAGGAGATATAGGGAAGACGTGTAGGGTAAGAAGTCATACATGAGAAATCATGTTACATAAATATAGGCATTAAAAGCAACAGTTATACAAAACAGTTCCAACTCTAAATTTTATGGCACGTTAATGTTTGCTCCTCAGGACAGAAGAAAGCAGTGACTGGGCAGCCTTGGTCTGGCTCAGTCTGGTTTTCCTTCTGCCTGCCCTGAGAGACCTCGCAAATGAAGGCAGCATTGAATATTTCTCCTCTAGCTGTGCCAAGGTCTCATGAGGACAGCTTCTGTGGTCTCCTGCCACTGCTGTGGGAGTCTGCTGGGGAGCATCTGCAGGGAAACTCTCCCTGCAGCTTTACTAGGAGCAATCCTCAATTTAGATCAAGCTTAAATCAGTCTATATTATACAAAACAGATGTTGACTCCAAATGACTCCTGAAGTTATAGAAAATTGGACCTATTTAACAGAAGGAGCTTTTCCACTCTTTGGAGATTCATCTTGATTCCTTTTTCCTTCTGTGGTGAAAGGATTTAGATAAATGTGGCAGTTAAAACTGTCTCTTGTTCACTCCCTGAAACATGGCAGAAAAGACTGTACCAGGTCACACCTCTGGAAGTTTTGTCTTGCTGGACCTATGGCATGAGCATCAGACTCAAATGTCCATGACATTTTCACCCTTTGACTTGTACCAGAGATGACCTCATAGCCTTCTGCTGATTTAGGCTTTGCATTTCAAGCCCTACCATCTACAAACAGTGAGTCTTTCTCCTGCTTCTGACAGGGTTTGTTTCTGCTTTCATCATGGAAATTTAATTACTTCGATACAGTGTGCACAGCATAGGGCATACAGATTAGGAGAGAGCATCTGAAGGGCTACAGGGAAATGCACAATAGGGCTGACCCAAGCAGACCACAAAACAAAGGACTTCAGAACCACAGCACATTCAGAAAGCACAAGTTCAGTTGCATTTGCCTGCGTGCTGCCTGCATTGCTACTGTCGTTCAGATGTGTTTATCTATATCGTGTATGTTCTGTCTCTACTGCAGCGGGTCTTGTGACTGCATGGGGCTGTACCAGTGACGACACCTCTGCGGGGATGAGAGGTGCTTCTCTGAAAGGTGAAGGCAAAGGGCTACATATGGGCAATTAAATCCAACTCGCATAAGCAGGGGAGAGGAAAGATTATATCAAATATAAACACGTTGCAAAAGCCTGTACACATCCCCTGCAATTCCTTTCTTACTGAGATCAAATCCCCATTAATCTGCTGCAAGCTTTTCAGCTCACAGCCCAACACCACCTCCCCATGCCCCACATTTCTCGGCCCATACACTCAGCTGTGCCACAGCAGATGCTCAATTCAGTGTGACCAGAGCCCCTCTGCTCCTTTCGTCCCAGGCTGGACCCAAGGGACACGGCAGAACCTGTGCCCAGCATAAGCCCAGGTTTATACTGTGCGCTGCCGCAGCAGTGATGGCATGGTGGAAGTCTGCACCCATGACACGTAATGGGAACTGATAAAAGTTTTGGATGCCAAGTGTGCTTGTGCCTAATCTGCCAATCTCCGCACTGAGGGTAGGAAGGCTCTTCAGAGGGATCTGCATAGGCTGGATCAAGGGGCTGTGGCCGATGGTGTGTAGTTCAACAAGGCAAAGTGCCAGGTCCTACACTTGGGCCACGACAACCCCATGCAGTGCTACAGACTAGGGGAAGAGTGGCTGGCAGAAATGGACCTGGGGATGCTGACTGACGGAGCTGAACATAAGCCAGCTTGTGCTCAGGTGGCCAAGAAGGCCAGTACCATCCTCTTCTGTACCAGCAATAGTGTGGCCAGCAGGGATAGAGCAGTGATAATCCCCCTGTACTTGGTACTGGTGAGGCAGTACTGCAAATCCTGTGTTCAGTTCAGGGCCCTTCACTACAAGAGAGACATTGAGGTGCTGGAGTGGGTCCAGAGAAGAGCATCAAAGCCAGTTAAAGGCCTGGAGCATAAGTTTGATGAGGAATGGCTGAGGAAACTGGGATCTGGAGAAGGCTCAGGGGAGACCTTATATCTCTCTAAAGGAGGACAGAGAAAGGAGATGGCTGTCTTTTCCTAAGTAACAAGTGATAGGCCAAGAGGTAACTGGCCTCAAACTGTGCCTTTAGAGGGGAGGTCTAGACTGAGTGTTAGGAAACATCTCTTCATTGAAAGTGTAGTCAGCCATCAGATCAGGCTTCCCAGGGCAGTGGTGGACTCACCAAAAAAACATGAGGCCCTCAGTGACATGGTTTAGTGATAGTCTTGGCAGTGCTGGGGTAATGGTTGGACTTGATGATCTTAAAGGTCTTTTCTAGCCTTCTTGATTCTGTGATTCTGATTCACTTCTCCGTATAAATAAAACACACTATTGCAACATGCAAC
>JBCJKH010053997.1:101705-113003 GCA_039877255.1 Loriculus beryllinus
GTGATAGTCTTGGCAGTGCTGGGGTAATGGTTGGACTTGATGATCTTAAAGGTCTTTTCCAGCCTTCTTGATTCTGTGATTCTGATTCACTTCTCCGTATAAATAAAACACACTATTGCAACATGCAACTGCTGCTGTGCACAGCCTGTCAGGCGTGCTGCCACAAGCAAGGCTGGCTAGACCGGGTTCACTGAACTGAATTGGTGCAACCGGCACGCAACGGCGACGGCGCCCAGCCCAATGCCCCCAGCACAGCCGGAGAACTGCGGGGTGCCGCGGCAGAGACCCGAGCACGGCCGAGCCGAGCCGAGCGGAACCAGCCGAGTCAAACCGAAGGGAGCCGAGCCGAGGAGAGGGGTGGAGCCGCCCGTGGGGCGGACGGGACGCGAACCCGGCCCATCCCGCTTCGGGGAAGCTGGCAAACAGGCGCGGATCCACCGCGGCTGGGAACGGCTGCAGCGCTGGCATCGAGAGTTGCGGCGTCAGCGTCGAAACGGGCCGTGACAGGAAATGTCCGTCAGGCTCACCTCTTTCCGTGGGGAGTGAGGGCTGCCCAGTGCCCTGTCGCGGGTGACTCTGCTTCGGGCTGAAGATGCAGCAATTCTGCCTCACTGATGCCTACAGGAGAAATAGGTGGCTTGCATTTGTGAAATGCAAACCGTCAGCACATGAACAAGTAGAAACGAATTGTTGAGAATGTGAATAAAAGCACTTGCTCACAGCTGTTCTGTGGGGGACAAGCCGCCATTTCCAGCCGGAGGGAGGTGACGCTGCGCTGGGAAAATAGCAGGCTCTGTGAGCTGACACACGTACCTCGTCAGAATCCATCCTTCGGTTACATCCAAGAGACTGCTGCTCCCGTTTGGAAAGCAGTCGCAGGTGGGGGAGGAAAGAGGCATTTCGTATATAAACCCTGCCCTTCTACGCCGCAGTGTTCTTCCTGGTGTTGATGGATGTTCGCAGCCAGTCCTGGGAAACGGGCTGTCCAACTCCAGCGTGGTGTGCACGGCTCAGGGCCAGACACGCAAGTTCTCTACTAAGAATGGAGGCACGGTATGGAATGCAGGGTCCAGTATCCCATGGTACATTTTATGTTCTGGTGAAGAATTCCTTTCAGAGCCCTGTATGAAAAATGCATGTGGGACAGCGTGTTTCAAGGTCTTCCATTATGTATGTTTATAAATAAATGCCAATTTATAAGAGTAAATTGCCACACATCATTTACCAAAATTAAACCAACAACATATAACTGAAAATGAGGAGCAATTATTTACCAGTTTTTTCAGGAACTTTGTTAATCACTGACCAAGAATAATGGCATTTACAGATCAGGTGAAATCTCATGATTAAAAGTGGCCCAATGTGGCATTTCACAACATGCACTCAAGTTCATGCAGAGACTCAAAATTCCTTTTATTACCACCAAGCCCTTTTTATCCCCTTGTTCGGTACTTTCCCAGGTTGCACATACATACAACGTTCAATCTCATTGGCCACTGTGAAACTCTTCAGGTAAATATTCCAATCACAATGTTGCAGATGCTCTCACAACCCCACATCCTCTGGCTTTCAAGGCTCCAGCTCATCACCCTGGGGTTTGTCAAAGCATCAGCGCCTCAGAGGTCATTCCCAGACTGTTCTTCATGCAAATCTTACTGCCTTCACTCGCCACAGCCCAAAGGCTCTGGACACAAACCTTTTGTGTAGTGTGCAGGAGCTGCCATGAGACATATGGCACTTATCCGTATAATGGTTCATAGGGAGGATTTCTTTTACTGATCTAAAACAAAGACTGTTTTCTTTATCTGGATATTAAACTCAGAAAAATTAATAAACTTTGGCATGCTGCATTAAATAATTTCTTCTGAAAGAAAAGGGAGCAAAGTTTCTTCACAATGTGACATTTCACACTAAAAGTGTAATATCGGGGGCTGGAAATTCACTGACCAATGACCAAATATGTTTGTCCACACTGGTTTGTATGCAGAATGATGATGCAGAGATGAGTTGTTTGTTTGTTTAACCACCTCTAGTACACCCTTACTTTTATCTACTCTCAGTCTTCTCAAATGCAAGCAACTATTCCACATGTTGAAGACCCATTACAACTGTCTCCTGTGCTGCTTCTCATCTGTTGTTCACCATTTCCTGTTAGCTAAATGTTTGGCCCAATGGACCAGTTCCAGTCACATCTATCTAAAAGTTGATGGTTTCTGGTGAAGTAACTACTGGTCCCAGAGACAAGCTGAAAAACCACACCGATGTAAGATCAGTCTTGTGGAGGTGCTCTAGAACATGAATCTGTGAGAAAACATCTTTGGAATACGAATGTTTTAATGACCCAGTTAGAGCTCACATCTCAGAAATGGAAGATAGAGTTTGTAGAAATGTCTTACCTCTGTGCCTGCTCTTCCCACGCAAAATCAATACATAATTTGAGGAAATAAGAAAAAAAAAACCATTGTTCTCACATACAGAAGGGCTAAGACTGAGTTATGTACTAAGTCCTTCAATTCAGTGGTGAGCAGAGTCAAATTGTTTACTACAGTATAGCTTGTATATCCATTATTCTTCACTACAGCATTAAAGCAGAACAGTTATTTGATCAGCCCTTTGAGCAGCTGCAAATGAGTTGCCATTTTATTTCGTTTTTGTGAGATAGCTTAAAATTCCCTACTTCTGGAAGCCAGAGGTAGCATTTTGCATCTCTTAGGACTTTCATGGTATTTTTCTCAGGACTCATTTTCCATGCAGCCTATGCCTGTGGTACCTTCTTGCAGCTGTATTCATCTGTATTAATGGCTGCATTTGTCTGTTAGTACCACCAGTGCCACACACGGAGGTGGAACTGCAGCAGCCTGCCTGCAGGTCAGGTAGATGACACATTCTGTTGTGAATGACATGAATGACATGAATGACAACTGTCTCTGAAACACTGAAACCAAATATAAGGGGAGGCAGTGCCAGCTCATAATTATTAAATGGTAAAACCATAGAGTTCCTGAAAGTGCCAAAATGCAATGAGCTATCCCTCATCCTTTTTCTGACAAGAATCAAATTAACACTTTTGAATTGCCTTTGGCTAATGTAATTCTTGAAGTTCTGCATACCTACATGTTCTGTTTAACTTGGGTCAGCTTAATCTTCCTTATCAAAAGGATCATGTGTGTTTTACAGTTAACCAGATACGTTGTTTTTGAGTAAAGCAAGTTGAGCTTGAAATATCCCTAGGCAGTTCTGGAGAAGAAAATTATTCTTCTTCTACCTGTTTCAGATATTCTTTTTAATTAGTTCCTGAGTTGTCATTAGTCACAAACTACTAATGAGAAAGGCTTTAGTTAATAAAACCCTATCTCAGCATGATGTCTGAAACTTGCCCATAAGTATAGTATCTCCTGAAATTACTTTGCTCTTCCAGTCCAGTCATACTTATGCTTTCAAATCCCCCTTGCATGGCTTAGAACTGGAACTGAACTTGGCTGACCCATCTCTCAGGAAAGAGCACTCATCAGCAGTTTCTACAGTCAAGAAACAGGTTTTTCTTAATTTCTTCTTTTGGAACTCTTCCTCATGGATACATTCAATTACACATTAATTGTCACCAAAAGGAAAAAAAAAAATAGGGAGAGGGTGACTTCTACTGGGTGAAAGTGGGAAAGTCTCAGCTCTAATGAGCTTATAATTATATATGCAAAACAGAGGGTTTTTTTTTACAGGGAACAGAAATCACTCTGGAGCATCCGAGGTGCAACAATTCAGCTTTCCACCAGTTTCATTGGAAATGTTTTCCCTGTTGAAAGAGCTAGAAAATACAGATGCAGGATTAAAAGTGTGTTTCCTGGGCTGTTTGTAGAGGTCTAGGTGTATTCTGCCCTTGGCACACAAGTCACAGTAGGAGGACAATACTCCATCTTCTTAGTGTATAACCATATGTAGAGGGCTCTGTTTCATAGATGACAGTGGAAGTGGGAGATAACCTGAAGGATAAGAGAAGACATTTCTGTGAACTCCAGCTGATTCAGATTTTCCACAAAACACTCCTTCCTGTTGAAACGTTCATGGAAAGACTGATTTAGAACACTTCTATTTTTAGTTTACCAGATTGGCTTGGCCTCCCAAGAGCTGAAACAAAACTTTAAAACAAGTTAAAATGTTTCAGTTTGACATTTTGAACATTTATCCACTTCTTAAATTTTGAAATATTTAGTTTATATTTTTTCTTAGAATTGGGTAGACACTAAGATAATTTCAAGAAACATAAGCTATTACCTCTATCCTCTTGAAACAACCTGAAAAGTCTTATCAGACAGAAACTGAATTTTGGTTTGGCTTCAGTGACAAAAAATAAAAAAGCTTTTGTTTCAGCTAACCTTTTTGTTATTGTTTAGGTTTGTATTGGGTTTGCATGACAAACTTTTGGTAGCTGCAGGGTTACAGGGGAGGCTTTTGTGAGAAGCTGCCAGAAGCTTCCCCTGCATCAGACAGAGCCAATGCCAGCCAGCACCAAGACAGACCCACTGCTGGCCAAGGCCACTCTCATCAGCAATGTTCGTGAAACCTCTGAAATAAAACAGTTAAAAAGGGAGGAAAATTAAACCCTGTGCAACTGCAGCCAGATTGAGGAGTGAGAATATGTGAGAGAAACAGCTCTGCAGACATCAAGGTCAAGTAGGAGAGGGAGAAGGTGCTCCCCCTGGAGCACTGGGGTAGAGGTTCCCCTGCAGCCTGTGGTGAGGCAGGCTGTGTCCCTACAGCCCAGGGAGGTCCATGGTGGAGCAGATCTCCACCTGCAGCTATTGGAAGGTGCCACACTGGAGCAGGGGGTTCCCTGAAGGAGGCTGTGACCCCGTGGGCAGCCCACACTGGAGCAGGCTCCTGGCAAAGTCTGTGGCTGCATGGAATGATGAGCTGATGCTGCAGCAGGTTTGCTGGCAGAGCTGTGACCCTGGGGGGGACACACGCTGGAGCAGTCTGTTAAAGGACTGCACCAATGGAAGGGATCCACGCTGGAGCAGTTCTCAATGAAGAACTGCACCCTGTGGAAGGAATCCTGTTGTAGAAGTTTGTGGAGGACTATCTCCTGTGGGAGGGACCCCACGCTGGAGCAGGGGGAGTGTGAGGAGTCCTTAGCAGTCAGAAAAGCCTCCTGCCAGGGGCAGAAAGGATAGATTCAGAAACCACTGATGGAACCATAAAGGCAGGAATAGGTGTGATGTAGTTTCTTTTTCTTTGGGAAATACAATTCAGAAGGAATTGGTTATGCGACAGAAGAGAGGAGACTTACCAGCAGTGACTACAGCATTGTTTGGCCCCTTCTAACCATATGGAATAACCTCAGAGGACTCTAAGTTTAGAGATATACAAAGTCCCTTTCCTATCCAGTATGGTTCGACAGGACACCCTGAGTAGTTATGGTGCAGTCTTCTGCAAAACCTGAGCAGTGTAATCCCTCACTGTCCCTTGCTACCAACCCAGCTTTACAGATCACACACACTCCCTCAAGAAGAGCCCCTGAGGTGACCAGGGCTATGCTGCTACCAGGACTTAAGCCCCACTTTCTGCAAAACACCCTGCTGAGCTGTCTGGTTTGATCAGTTTGCAATGAGCCATTCTGGATTGCCTTGCTGTCTAGTGTAGTGAAAACAAAAATTACAGAGGCACCAGACTAGATCCAGTCTGTATAAGGCCTGGATGGTTTTGTCTTTTTTAGAGAATTTTGTTTTCTCTAAATTATCTCAGGTGAGATACAACCTTTTTAAGAAGTGTCATTATTGTCTAAAGCTACTTGGAACAAATCCTTGCTGCTTATTTGGGATTCAGATAATCAAGCCAGCATTAAGATTGCTGACTGACATGAAAAAAGTGGGACTTTGTCTCTTTATTTAAATAGCAGGTCAAATAGCTAAAAATAGTGATTTTTGTGATCTTGCCAGGGTGTCTGCCTACACTTGTACAAACAGAGCTTCAACAAGTACAAAATTAAAACTGCAAAATTTGGAATGGTATTTTTCTCCTGACATACATTTTTTCCAAAATGCAGGAGCAAGCTTCCTGCTTGGGGTGTCTTGGTGCATCACAGAAATATTTCATGTACTTAGAGCAGTGTTCAAAGTGTTGAAAGATGAGCAAGAGTCTGTAACATACCTTGGCTTCATGTTCTTCTCAGCCTTCTTGCGTTTTTTCAGTTTCTGATCCATGAAAGCTCAATTTTTCTCTTTCTCATCCTGATTCCTGGTTTACTTTTGCTTACTTCTGCCAGCATGGGCAGCCCTGCTGTGGTGGAAGTGCTCATCCCCAGTGGCTGGTGTGAAGATGCTACACAGTGTCTTTTATCATTCCGTCTCAGTCTTATGTGAATGATACCTGCTGGCAAGAGCAGCAGGCCTTGGACACCCTACTCCTGTTCACCTCTGGCAAAATGGTGGCTGGGCCACATCATGCCCCTGGGTAGCCCTTGGGTTGCAGCACAGTCAGGAAATCCAGCCAATAAAGATAAATTGGCACCTATGGGAGTAAGAGAAAGTGATGGAACCCTAAAAGCATGAATAAGTGTGCTCTTGTTGCCCTTTCAATTTTAATTGTTGGTCCTGGAAAGTTCCTTTTGTCTCTTTCTCCTCTTCTTTCCTGGTTTCCTTCAATCCCCTCTTCACGGATCTGTTTCCTTTTTCTGTTTCTGCTTTATTTGCCTGGGAAGAGCCTGCAGACTTTTTTCTTCAATTAGATAGTAAGCTTCAATGAGTTCTTACTGTAATAAATGCTAGCTCCTTTTACCTTTCTTCTGCTGAAAGGGAGAGGCAAAGGTACAGGGACCTAAAACAAAAATGTAACAGTTCACAGGTAGCATGAGCTGCCCTTGCTGGGAAACATAAGAAGAGGGGCTGACAGGGGTATCCTGGGCTGGTCACTTTTCTAGGCTGGATTGAGTGTTTCCTGAGTCAAAACTTGTCTGTGTACTGGATTTTGAACAGTACATACCATACACATACACTCAGTGTCTGCTGACTCCTTCCAGGTCTTAATGAGGAAAAAATGTTAGTATCAGACAGAGATGGCTATTTAACAGGGATTGTGGCCATCAATTTAGAGTGCAGGTCAGTGTCTAAATCTTCCCTCGTGGGAGGCTTGAACAAGTGTGTCTCTGCAGATTGAAATCATCAGATTGCAACTCTGGGATTATGGACTGTGTCTTTTTATTGTAGCATGAAGACAAAACAAAGATTGATCTCCAAGTGCTTTTGGTAAGGAGGGTACAATAATCTGTGTTTTTATGGGTGTATGAAGTGCATTTTTTTGAGATGGCTGCTGAATGTTTCATTTGGTTTGACATGGACTGCCACAAGCATAAAGCAGGATACAGGAGCATGGTTATCTCTACACTGGAAATCTCACTTCACCCACAGGTGTGCTAGAGATGTGCTGCAGCACAAGGGGATTTATCTCCAGAGAAGGACCGAGTCTGTGCAAAAAGTTATGCTTGATCCAGCAGGCCAGTTGCTGTCAGATGAGTTAATAACTCTCCTTACTACCAAATGGCCACTGTTGGAGACACAGCATCTGGGGAGTGCTTGATACACAGGCATGGAAGAAATCACAAACAAAGCTTAATGCTAAGGACAATTAATTTGACTGTCCTTTAGGGTGATGCAGAGCTCTTCGGACAAACTTTCATTAAAGGTTAATGCTAAGGGGCACTGTGTCTCTCCACAGCCGTTGTAGGGATATCAAAATTGTTGACATTTTGTTATTGTTTCTCTTGTTCAGATAATTCTTGTCCACTGAAATCTCCACTACAGAAGTGCTCAAAATTTAAATACTCTGTCTGACACAATGGGATATGAGCTGCCAATTCTTTCAGTTAAAAGACTGAAAGGTCATTAGAATGTGGGTTTGTATGATCATATATAAAACTTTTTAGGTCTCATGATGATTAACGTACCTTACAACTAAACTAGGGTCAGCATATATGCTACCATGTAAAAATTTTGGCTGACATTAATGTGGCATACAAATATATTTGCTTACTTAGAATGAAAAATGGATGACAGTGATATCTCTCAAGTGCAAATATGAGGTGAACTGTAGTCTTGAGGGTAAAGCTTACACAACCTATTGCACAGCTATGTTTGAATATTAGTATTCACGTAGCTCCAATTTAGGGCTGCCTGGAAGGTGTTTCTCCATTTCTTATTTGTGGTGTTGAAGTTATTTGATATTTGGAAACCTGTCTCTGCATGCTGGTGTGAGCTCAGCTTCTGGCTGCAAAATACAGATCTGTTTAGAGCCTTTTATTTCTGACTCAGCTATCTACCTTGCATAGTATCAGCTACAGATTTATCTGTGGCTCTGACGAAAGCAGTCGTTACTGAGTCACTGTTCCCTCAGGGTCAAAATTTCCAGCATCCTGTCATCTTGCCACCTTAGTATATTAGTTCTAGTATGAATTATTTTAGAATACAAAAAGTAAATGCTGATTCATTAGTCCAATTTTCTGCAGCATGTTTTTCATCTCAGATGGAATTCAGGTAGTTCTCTAATTTTCAGTATTATCATTACTAGGTTTGAAAGAGGATCTGATCTGGTAGCTGGCCAAAGCTGTGTATACTGTTCAGAAGAACACCTGGCCTGACACAGGGAAGAAAATGACCGCTTTACTGGATATTTAATAAATGTAGGTGGCACTGTCACATTTATTTAGTGTTTCATTATTTCAGAGACAGTAACTTGTCATTCATATACTTGCCTACATGTATGGTGGCAACGTCTTCAATCATGATGCATTACACTGCTGTAGTAGGTACCTAGGTACATTATACACCTGACACAAATACATGGTCCTTGCCCTCAAAGGACTTACCATCTAATGCTAGGCCCTGTGTGATTTTTACTAGCAGGCTTTCTGGTAAGATTCCAGGTGCTCAGGACTTTGCCCTAGAGAACAAAGCAATGTCATCCTGCTGTAGGGCAGGGGCACTGGGGCAGATTGCCAGGGCTGTGCAGCAGGAGCTCTGGAAACAATGTCCTCACACCAGTGCTATACTCACTTGACCTGCGGGAGGGCTGTTGTAGTTCCACCTCTGTGTGTGGCACTGGCAAATGAATGCAGTCATGAATGCAGATGAATGTGTCTGCAAGTGGGTACCACTGGCATGAACTACACTGAAAATGAGCCTTGAGAAAAATATCACCAGAGTCCTAAGGAAGAGATGCAAAATGCTACTTCTAACTTCAGAGTTAGGGAATTTTAAGCTTTCTCACCAAAATAAAATAAAATGGCAACTCATTTACAGCTTACTCAAAGGGTTGATCGAATCACTCACTATATTGCTTTAATGCCATAGTGAATAATAATGGATATATATGCTACACTGCACTAGTAGCCAAGTAAAAAACTTCTTCCTTATAATGCAAATACATGCAAAGGCTGCTGATAGATTTTTTCCAAGCAGATTAAATTATATAAATCATTTTAAACAGCTGTTGATAAATGTAGCCATGCTTAAAAACAACATACACAGAATCATTCAGGTTGGAAGGGATTTCTTCAGATCATCTAGTCCACCTGCTCAGTCGGGACCAGCTATAGCAGGCTGTCCAGGCCCATGTCCAGTCATGTTTTGAATGGCTTCAAGGATGGAGATCCCACAACCTTTCTGTGCGACCTGTACCAGGATTACATAACCCTCACAGTAAAAACTGTTTCCTTGTGTACAGATGGAATTTCTCATACGTTAATGTGTCCCTTGCCTCTTGTCCTGTCAGTGGGTACTAGTGAGCGCCTCCTTTACATTGTTTCCAGGCACTCACGATCCCCAGGCGCGGGTCCAGCTTTGTGCCCTGGGATCTGAGGTTTCCAGCATCTAGTTTCTGCTCAGGGCCACAGTGAGTGTCAGATCAGTGGGAGAGGGACCCAGTTGGACAACACTGCCGTCACTAGAGGGCAGAACAGTCCACGGGAATTCAGGGGCAAAGAGTGAAGGCAGTCATGGGTACTCAGTATCGCAAAAGCATTAACGAGACAGAGCTGGGCTTTCTTCTCATACTACACAAGAGATATTGACCCCTTTCCAAGGTCTGATCTTACTTTTGAAGCGAGGTCCTAATGGAAGGAGGGGATGCCCGTTGTGGCTGATGCCATAGAAGGTGAGGCAGAAAATAAGCATTTACAGGACAGCAAACCTCCATGGGGTTTTTCCACTCTCCATCCTCAAATTCTCTTATCTGAGAATGAATTCTGGAGCAGTGACCAAGGAAAAGCAATACGGCTTGCGTGGCATTTGAACAAGCTACTGCCCCAGAAAAATAAGTGCATTATGAGTGTATCTCAGTCTTATAGCTGGGTATTTAGGTAGACTTTTGAAAGCAGAGAGTGGACAGGGGACCCCATGAGGTTGCCAGGGTGGCTCTGAGAGTGTCATATAGTGACCCCTATTACAGGCTGGATCAGATTAAGACTGCAAGGGGATACATGCTGTGTCATTCAGTCAGAGCATTCAGACCTATGTTAGATATGTGAAATACCTGTCTGAATTCAGTGAGGTAACTCATGATGATTAGTGCTTTTTTGACTTGGGACCACGACATTTGAAACCTTGTGAGCCCTGTGACAAAAATGCAGTTTTCCTCAATCCCTTTGCTGTTACACACCAGAAGAAAAAGTCCAGCGGTAGATAGTAGGCCACTGGCAGGGCCATAAAAATACTGCAGTGTCGAGGAATTCATTAAAAAGCAACTTCGATGTCTTGACAAATGGATGAAGTTCACTGATTGCATTTTGCTGTTTTATTGTAAATCTCGAATGAGTTTCACATATTCAAATGTTGGCCACATTAGGTAGGTTTCTTCTTTTGCTTATATTTTACATATTTGTTGAGGGCAAACTACAACATTAGGGCTTTTTTCCTGATGCCGCAACACACTGCTGACATCCCAGGTAACCCCAGTATGTCACCTCCTTCAAGAGCACCTTCACCCCTGTGCGAGAAACCACTGCCTGCCTGGGGCAAGAAGAAGGCTATCCCACTCTGCCACATGGTTACGGACACCTTCTCGTCCCTGCCAGCATCCCAGAACACAGCAGCATCAAGCCTGCCTCTGCAGGAAAGGGTTTGGGTAGATATATACGAATGAGAGAAGTTGGAGAGGCTGGGAGTGCAGAAAATGGATAATATTTAGACAAATTAATAAGTAGTTGCCACAAGTGAGTCACCAAAGTATGCACATTGTCACAGAGTGGGATCTGTATTCTGCTGAGGAAATAGATATTCAAAGTGTGAATATCTATTCACTGCAATTCAAAGA
>JBCJKH010053997.1:113103-130030 GCA_039877255.1 Loriculus beryllinus
TATCTATTCACTGCAATTCAAAGATGCACTGACATCCCGTAGATAGCCTTACATTGTCCTGCGCTGGTCTGTCTCCTCAAGTCACCACTTGGGAGCTCCAGGTCTTTCTGCGGGAGAAGGGAGCCCAGCCTCCATTTGAGGCTTTGAGGGAGCCTTCTGCACACTGAGAACCCACCAGCAGATCTGGGGGAACACTGGGGCTGTGCTGAGCACTGTGGAAAACTTGGATCATCAGGGAAATTGCGCACAGCCCTCAGACCTGATCCAGAGTTTTCTGAAGTCAGTGGGAGTCACTCCACAGACCTGCCTGGCCATGCACCCCTGGGCCAGTATGGGTTCCAATGGGCTACTTGACCAACTGCTTTTCTTCTGTTGCTACTATCTCTTACTGACAAAGACTCAGAGAGAAACAAACAGCTTATCTGGATCTTTATAGGTTTGTGACAGTACTTTTTGAATGACAATTCTCTCATTGAGCATGAACAAGAGAGATGTTGACTTAGCTACATTGCAGTTTGCCATACAGCAGATGGAGTTTTCTGTTTTGAAACGCAAGAACTTTCTGTCAGAGAAAGAAGAGATGGCATAAAAGCAACCAAAACACCATAGCCAAGCACCCGTGAGATTTGCCTATTGGATTCAAGAGCTGTAGAGCTCTGGCAGGCCCACCTATTGCAGAAGCAGATGTGAGTAATTAATAACCAGCTCAAGCGATCTACCTCATCCAAGTTAAACTGCTTGAAGATTAATCACAAGGTACTGAATCACTTTGTTTTTCCTGATGTCCTCTAAGATTTCCACCACATGTGGGAGGAATATCAGGACTCTGATATGCGAAGAAACTACATGGAGGTAGCTCACTGCCATGCTGAAGTGTTTAGTGCTGGCACTGGTAAGGATTAGGGGTCAAAGTGGTGCAACAACAGATATGTACAGAAAAAAGTCTGTTCTTGGGCAGATTTAATGGAGAAAAGTCAAAGTAAATAATTCTCTTGTGTGCTCCAGTATGTGAATCACTAATAGTCCTACTAGTTGGTCCCAGGAAGCTTCATACATTCCCAAACCTCTCAGTTCATGATTCCAGTCTGTCTAATGCCTTCCAGGTTTCAATCAGGTAAATATTATCTGAATTCATATAAAGCGGTGTAGTGAGTGAGCTAATACACAGCTGTTCATCTATGGCTGAATGTCAGTGCCCATGAAAAAAAAAAACAGATCACTGCATCCTTCAGTCTTGTATGTAAGTGTAGATCCTTTGAAATCACTCAAACTGAAGCGGAGCTACAATAGCAAGTATTTAAGCAAGAAAGCACATTGGCATGATTGGGATGCAAGGTGCTGTCTAGAGATAATTCATTATGAGTACATTGCAGTGCTCCCAGCCAGCTGGTTTCTGTTAGGTATCTCTAAAAGTAAATTAGCATAATAGAATGTACAGTATTAATATTTGTTTATGTTTTAAAAATACAGTGAGTTGAAATTCACCATAACCATGGCTTCTTCTGTTGTCCTGGGAACTTTGCATCAGTTCAAGATGACTTCTCTTTGAAGCTTTACAGTCTCCATAAAACTTACAGATTGATCAGATTAATTTTTTATTATGGACAAGAATCCTGTTGTCAATTACTAGCAAAACCTTGCAGTTAAGACACAGCTGCAATAACAGCGTATTTAATGACCCCCTGAATCCCAGACAGAAGAGCAATGTGCTGAAGAGTATTATTCTTTCTATATTGCTCCTTACTCACCTGCTTTCATTAACATTTGTTGAGCTATCTGTCCCCTGGTGCCAATGCTTTTTCACGGTTAATAATTTTCCATTAAGTCTTCCATTAAAGGATTGGTGAGGCTGCAAGGTAAAGCACTCACTACTATGTGCTGTTAAAGGTAAGTTTGCCCATGATTAAAAGCTTTGCATTTAAGAGGCTGGACTACAGTTTATTGAGTAATAATGGAATTACATGCTGGGTTTCTTTCACAGCCTTAATGAGCACAAGGGCAAAACTGTTTATGCTCAGTGACCACAGGCAGTATTCAACAGTCACTTCTTACTCACTTTGTCCATTATCCAGTGGCAGAACTCCCAGACATGTGCAGGCCCAGGAAATCTGCAGAAAGCTGGGGAAAATCACTAGCAAGTTGGATGGAGGGTGCTTCATTTATCTGCTAGGGCCCACACTAAGCACAGTATGCCCCTGTCAGTGTTTCAGCCAGCGTGAACCATCCACCCTCCGTGGTCATAGTGAGACAGAAATACCAACAGACCAGTTACACTCACTCCCCACTCTCCAGTGAACTGTCCGAGCTAAGTAACACCCTGGAGAAGTGCCCCTTAGGCCTTACACAGACAAGAAAGTGACAGTCCACCTATTTGTGACTGGCCCAGCATTTTGTGTCCTCAGCATCCTAACCTGAGAGCTGCTGGTGTGCCCAGCTCCCACAGAGGGGGAAGAGGACAGGGGATATGTGCTATGCACTGGGGCTCTGTGTGCTTCTCTTTATTCTCTCCTACAAGAGCATCCTTTTGCAGGCTGCACAGGAGGAGTTTGGGGGCTGCAAGGACAGCATAGGACACACTTTGGAGATCCTATTGCTGTCGTGCTGTGTGCCTGTACTTAATATTATCCAAAGCCTGTGATGATGAAGTAACACCCTCTTGCCTTTCATAATGGCCAAGGGTTTCTGGCCTCACCACAGGTGGCTGCAAGTTTAAACCATTTCTTTGTAATACACTGTGGAGCTATTTGAATCTGAATTCTAACACTCTGACCCTGGTGATCTAAACTCTTAAGTATTATGGAATCTGGGATCCAGCTAATCTGTTGTAGTGGCTTTGGCTGTGATGGACTTAATTTCTTCATAGCAGCTGGTGTACTATTATGCTTTGGATTTGTGACCAAAACAGTGTTGATGACACAGCCATGTCTTAGCTGTGGCTGAGGAGTTAGGGTTAGTCCAGTTGTCTGTGCAACACACCGCTTACTAATATACCAATGGAAGCAGCCAGGCAACAGTTTTCAGACTGACAGAGGCAGCATCAAGATAAGCCCAGTGGTTTCCTCAGCCTTATAATTACAATTTATAATTACAATTTATAATTATCTGAGTTTGAAACTGCCTCCCTCTGTCTATTCCTCCATCTCAGGATATGGGTCCTATGAATTAGAAAGGAAGGCAGGTGTAGCTGTTGCTCGATAGTTTGCTGTATGCCTGACTTTAAATAAGTAAATATTATTATAAAAGATACTACAGACTTATTTTTTGAAAAAACAAGAATTTCAATGAGAACATCTGTGTGCCTTAATATGCGTGTTTGTGTTAATATATATGAATATTAACTTTTTTAATTGCAATTCATTTGACCCACATGAAGTGAGATGATAAATGTGGCCACACCATGTGGTAATTCTGCTGGCAATAACATGATCTCTCATTGCTATATTGATAAGTGTCTGAGAAGAAAATTTATGTCTGTGGTTTGTTATGCCATGCACTACATAGATCACTGTACGTGTCAGCACCAAGTAAAAAACAACCAACCAAACTGAATTACAGTTAAACACTTATTTGGTCTCATTCTTTCCCATCTGGCAATCACATAAATGCTTTTCTACATTGAGTTAATTTTTTTTAATGTATTCAAACAATATATAATCAGCACCATGCATTTGTTACTCCTGCTGTTATCCCTAGCCCTGTCCGCTGCAGCATTTATGTTTGTATTCTGTCTACTGGTAAACCTTTGCACTAATGTTTCTGTTCCATCCTTAGTAACACTGAACATATGGAAGTCCCTACACATCTCTTAAGAACACATACCTAGCTTCTCTAGATTATTTTCAGAAAGCTTATAAACTACTTATAGCAAGAGAGATATATCAGTGTTCCATAAAAAAAGTTAACTACAGTTCAGTTTCCTATACAGCAGATGGAGATTTTCCCATCAGTTTCCCATGCACCATTTTTAGGTACTGAATATTACAGAAATTGTCTAATCCCGTGTCCTCTTTTTTTGCCTAAGAATCCTTTATCTGAACATTTGCCTTCCACAGCAGTGTAGATTGGCTTTTTACATGCCTGTAGATTGCCCCCATCAGCATTTTCTAAGAAAAGGGCACTAATGGGAAAAGAGGTGAAATGGGCCACATCATAGAGCAGGAATCTGTGAGAACATACAGGAGGGAAAGATCTAGAGTTAAACACAGTGTAGTCAGGAGCTGATTGTGTGCAACTCACAACAGTGGAATCCCAAGTACTGAGGAGCCATGAGGTATTTATGGCTGTTCCTCCACTGGTTTACTTTATCTATAGCCTCTGCCCATGGAAGAGTCTTTCTGGGGTGCTTTACCAGGAAAGCAAGAAACGAAAACTGAACAAAACATTTCCTCAAAGGTACACTTTATGAAATGCTTAATATACATTTAACAAAACCTAAGAAATGTTTATAGATGTTGAGGGGAGGGGGAGAAAGGATTAGTGTGTCAGTGATCCCCAACCTTTCTACGGAACCAGCGTTGTGCTTCATCATTGCTTCCTTTAGAAGAACGTGAAGGACTTCCTTTTGGAAAGCAAGCAGAGCATATTCTTTCTTTCCTTAGGTGATTATTGCAGTGCTCTGACATGCATTCACTTGAATGGTGTGCTTTCTGAAACTCTTAGGCTCCACTCAAGAATGACAATCTGATCTGAGCTGCCTGCACAGATGTGCTCTGGCACAGCCTGCTTGCAGTAATGCAGAAATGAAACTTTACCCAAGCTTGTTTGGTTTTATCAACTCCAGATTCTCTCACAATGAAATTCCAGCAGATTGGTGACTCTTCTCTAGCAAGGTTTAAGTTTGACAGATATTGACCTTTAGTTGCAGTCTGAAGGGAATACAGGGTCACATTAGAACAGCTCAAAGGAAAAAAAATAGAAAATGAGGGATGCAAAGAACTAGGATGAAACTTCAAGGTTAGGAGTGCAAGAAAGGCTATCACTCCTTCACAATCCTTCATACCAACCAATCTGTTAAATAGGTTTAAGATTATATAAAATAAGCTTAATGTTGCTTACTGAGACTAATAAAAAAATAACCTTTCATAAACTTACAAAATTATCACAAATTGTGATCTAATTTTGTAACTTGCCAGTATCCCTGTTGTTTGTTAGTGGGAGTGCATCTGGCAATCTTCAGTGCAGCATCTGTTAGGCACATAGAATTTATATGCAAACACAATGGTAACCTTTTTCAGAGTAGTATACCAATTCCTGCATCCTCTTTACCTTTTTGAATGCAGAAGGCTGAAATATATCAGAACCTATACAGATCTGGCATAGCTGGTACTGAGAAAGTGAATCTGCATTCCCTACTTGGTATGGAAAAACCATCATTCAATGCAGTGTACCCCTGAAGAGCCTAAAAACAGAACCAGCAGTCCTACCACTATTTGCGTTAGTGTTACAAAGAAACCATTTTAGACAAGTGATCACAGGATAGATATGCTTGAAATTCATTGTACATCCAGAGCTCACCCTGGAGAGTGGAGGAGAAAACTAGAAACCCTGAAACAGTTACTCTGCTTAAAGGCTTTCGGGTGGGCTGTGCTCAGGAGACAGGGGTTGTAGTCCATGGAGCCATCGGGTGCTAATGTCTAGATTTTATTTATGATTCAAACAATTATAAATTAACATCTTACCTAGACATTTAAGAACATAAGATCCATTAACTAAGAGCCTGTAGCAGCTTGAAACAAATACAGATGCAATTCTAGTGTGTAAGGAGAGATTATTGGCTATCAGATATGCAAAGATAAAATTTCTGCTCATAGATTTGTTATTTATACTTAAATACCAAACAAAACTTGGTCAAATATAGATGCCCAAATACAAAATTTAAATAAAAAGAATTCTGCAGAGCAACTAGAGAGACCTTCATCTCTGGACTGGCAGGCAGTTATCCTGGCACCTACAATTTCAACAGTGTGCAAATGAATACACATACCCTAGGCTCAGAATTTTGCTCTGTTTCTTGCTAGACCCATGAAGAGGCCACATAGCAGACTTTTTTTCAGCAGACCTAAAAAGTGCAGAACAAAAGCTTCTCCAGATGTAGATCTTGCCACTGTCCTTTAAAAGGATTGCTGGGACACTGTGCATGTATGAGTCCTTGCAGTTGTCCAGCCAGAGGGCATTCAGACTTAAAAGTTTTCCCAGACAAGGCCAATATGCTATCAACTAGGTCCTGGGAGAGTCTTTGTTCTCCAAGGATTGAAGCTACTGAGTTTTGAAGAAAAAGTTGAAGTAATCAGAGATCTAGAGAAAAAAGCTAAAAAAAAAGAAGCTCAATTCCCTCACCAGGATAGTTGGGAATTTCACATGCAAATGAGGAGACCCCTATGCCAGTTACCAGAGATGACTGCATTCATTATGCTCCATGACTTCTTATCATAAGCCAGTTCTTGGGCCAGCCTTGGCATGACTCTACATGCCTTCTCCTGGGACAAGTTTCTGTGTTCCAGCTTCCAGATGTAAAGAAGGACCTGCCAAAGGCCATGAAGTACCTTAGTGGCTTTTGCCATGGGGCTCTACTCTTAGGCTGAATAGTTTTGCAGTGCAGGACTAATATCATTGTTAGTCTGAGGGCTATGTTACACTTCATCAAGACACTTCAGGAAACTCATCCTGGTCTGGCTGGGCAGAGCAAGACACTGGGAGACACCAAAGTATATGAGGTGAAACCCATCTGTATCTCTTCATAGGTCTGCCAGAATAAACAAAGTAATGTATGTTGGTTATGTGGCTTGTATGTAGAGCAGACATACACTTAATCTTCTAGTGAATCACCTTTTTCACACAAAGATCATCGGTGATCCCTAAAAGAACAGCTGCTCAGACACATTCAGCTCTGGCCTCAGAAACCTCCCACACCAATGCCATGACTAAAAAGCTATAAAAGAGCTGGCCCAGGTTGGAGGGTCAAATAGCAGCCTGCAAGCACTTTTAATAGGGGACAGTGTGACTACTGATACTCATTCCTCTTTCTTAATGGCCTTATGAAGAAGCAATAGTTTGAAACAAAATTTTTATGAGAAAGTAAAAAACAGGTGACCTTCACAAATGAATCAGTTCCGTCACACTTTCATACTGCTGGAGTACATGGCTCAGCTAAGAGTTTATCTGGATTTTATTATTTTTATTATGAAAAAAATGTATATTGGAAAGTGTCAGCTCTTGAAACGCTGATACAGAAAGATCTGCCTATTGTCTTCTAAAGAATCTCATTATTTTTATGTCTTTGGTGGAGAACCAGGCAGGAAAAGGAAAGTGATTTAAAAATCTCAAAGAAGAGGAACATAACAATTTCAAACAAGAATCGCTAACTAAAACAAGCTCACTTTTTGTTATATGCCATTGATTAAATGTATTATCTGATGCTTTGTCTTCAGCTTGTATCTACAGAAGTTATCACAATTTGAATTCATGAATTTTAGCAAAACAGTAAGCCCACAGACATAATGTCTTTACCACCTTGTAAGAGATAGAAACAGTTTTGCAATCATGACATTTCACATGGATTGGATTGCATTTTTCTGTGGTTTATAATAACCATTTTGGTCTTGAGGGCCTAACAAATTAAGTAGTTTTATTTACCAAATAAAAATGTTATTGTGCACATCCATAGGTGTCTGTATCTGGTAGTTGGTCCCTCCTGGACATGTTTGAGTCTGTTGTCCGAACTGATAAACGAAGAAGTTGTCTCAAAGGTTTTATTTCCTGCAGGTTGCATGGTGCAGTCAAGAAGAAGGGAGGAGGCCCATGAATGCCCTGCTGGAGAAGGACTACAACCTTTCTTGGAGTTCAGGGAGTCCTCAGCCACCTTCATCTGTTTCCAGGACAAGCCAGAGCAATCATTTCCACTGACAACACCCATAGGTCACAGAGGTTCTGAAATGTGTACGTAGCGGATTTTATCCTGATTCCCTGCAAGTTACTCATGAATGACCCAATAGTGTTATCTTTCACCTGAGATGTACAAAAAACTAACCAATATCAAAGAAGCAAGGAAGTGTGTGATGGTTGGTTGGTTACCATGGGTCAGTGCTAACAGTGTTTTTGCCTCTGTCTTTCTGCTTTTGCCTTTATCACTAAATTGGCAAAATAAAGATGTGACACTTTTCTGTATGTACAGTTACCTACAACATTTTTTCCTAGGGTATTTGTGCAAGTATCTCCAGATACTCTTTCTGAAGCTTATTATAAATTATTTCTGGACTGACACCTGCTTTACCCACTTTTAGTGAAGATTATTAGGAATACTAACATGCGTGCCAACTTACTGCAGGAGCTGTCAATTAGCTGAGTGACAAAACTAGTTAATTTAAGTAGAAATTAGATAGCTCAAGAGTTCAGTTACTTTGCAGCCCTTTGCTTGTTTCATTAAATCCATCAAGGATTTAAATCAGCAAGTTATCCAATAAGACAACTTCCAGAAGAAACATGATAGCAAAAGTCAGAACATTTCAAGCGGGAACAGGACCACCACTGAAAGGCTTATGAACTTCCAACTAAGTGACTGACCATCCAGTATTTCAGGTACAGGCACACCATAGTCATTAAAGAAAGTAGACCTTTCTCAACTAACAGTAATTCTATGTCCTTCTCAGCATTTGAATGGAAAGGAAGGCAGAAATAATTTATAGATGAGATTTGCAACCTGGCTAAATGAACCCGTGATTTGCATGGGGATGCAAAAGAAGGCAGCTGAACAAAAATCTTGGTCTATTTCTGACTATTAACTTCAAGGTCACCATGGAAAAAATGGTCTTTTAACACTCTTCTTTGCTTGGACAAGAGGGCTAGTATCAGTTACCAATAGTAACTCAGGCCTATGATCTAGGCCTCATCCAAGGTACCTGTAAATCTTTCCAGTTCTTTCTTGTTAAGATACGAGTTAGGTGCACAGCCTATTCATCCAACCAGCTAAAAATTCACTGAGGCTTTCAGTGTCTCACACCCTCACTGCTGCAATGTCCTTTCCTCCAGCAATAGCAAACACAACCTTTCCACTGTTTGCTAAGACAGTTTTCTTGTTCTGTCTTTTCAATTGTGTCACCACCTCTTTGAATCCCAAATGTTTTCTTTGTCACATTAAACATACACAACTTGCTTTGACTTTCAAAGTCTTTTGTCGCCTTCTTTCTCCTGACCTGTTAGCTGAAATTCAGAATCAAAGTGTCAGCTCTTGTCTCTGATCAGCAAGAGTCCATCTCTGTTTCAAGCAGGCATGAATTTAGGCATCCCTCCATGCTTTAGAGAAGTTCTACAAAAAAACCACTCAGAAAACTCCTTAAAACTATACTTTTCCATGATGCCTTCAAAACTAAATACAGATAGGCTTCTATTTTCTGATTCCACAGCCTAGTCTGATGGCTAACTCTGTCCATTTCTTCTTTCATGTCTTCATTGTCTCTCATTTTAAACATACCATGATTGGCTTGGGTGGTTTTTTTTGTTTGGTTTGTTTGTTTGTTTTTTGTTTTTGAGGAGAAATTATCTTCTTTTTCACTGTGTTTCTATGTAGTTTAACACAATAGCTTTCTGCTCCATGACTGGGTTTTTATGCTGTGCCTAGATTAGCAAGTATTGTGAATCAGTAGGAGCTGATAAGGCCAGTGGGTTGATGGTAATCAGAAAAATCAACAGAACTTCCCAAAAAACCCCTTTTTGTCTGCTTCCTAGTCCATGTCCTAGTCTACTAGATGTAGCTACACTGATTGTGTATCTTGCTTCAGCATTCTGATACTCCCAATGATCACCCATTTTGAAAGCAAATCCATCCCTATTTTTGGAAAGCCACAAACCTGATCTAATCATTCACTGTGAACTGCAATAATTAAAAGATCTCCCTGCCATGTGCCACAATGCTTGGAATATTGTCTAATGCAAAAAATCCTGGGGCTAGAGCTTTCCAAATGTTTCCAGGAGAGACTCACTGACATGCTTCCACACATCTGCGCCATCATTCTTTGCATCTTCTTTACATAGAGAA
The DNA here is from genome assembly GCA_039877255.1 of Loriculus beryllinus. NCBI lineage: Eukaryota > Metazoa > Chordata > Aves > Psittaciformes > Psittacidae > Loriculus > Loriculus beryllinus. Next base: position 123,134 of record JBCJKH010053997.1, read on the forward strand.
AGACAATACTCAGCCCCACTACTGAACAGTAGAACAAGTACACTAGCATTAAGAGAAGTAAACCCAGAAAAAAAACCCAAAGTATCCAAACACTGTCTACAAACACCTTTCCCCACAGGAATACAAACAAGAATGCAGGTCTAATTAACCATCTAACAAACAAGACTCTCAACCTCATTAACACCACAGTTTGTTGGCTAGAGAGTGGAAAAGGTAATTAATGGCCGTGGTAATCTCAGAAAGTAGCAAAGCTGCTCCAAGCTGATGAGTATCTTTTGTTCTTGGAAAAGGAGGGAAAAGCATTTCCTCAGCTACTTTATTCTAGAAGACAGTCAGAAATTGCAGGCAGCCAACCACAGCCAGGCTCGGTAAAAGCAAGACTAACTTTACTAGAAGGATGCTTTTTCTCCTATGAGTCTGAAATTAGTTGTAGTTTCAGTCAAAGTGGTATCCCACATTAACAAAAAACAGTAACAGAACATGTATTTACATAGCACATATGTGCTTTGTATATATGTTGATACACATATACACATACATACATATGTGTAGACAGACAGCAAGCTATAGAAACACAGAGGCATAGGACTATTCAATGGGAAAAAGGCTTTGAGGCAAGGGAGTGATACATTATCCAAAACAAGCCAGCATTCAGCATGTTCCACTAGAGACATGATGAGTCCTCTAATGACCATGACTAGGGATTAGCTGCATGCCCTTCTGGAGGCATGGCTTTCCCCAGCCAACAGACTAGAGAGTTCAGCCCTGCTGAGCTGACACATGGCTGGTGGGCACGACACAATGTCTGCGCCAATCGTTTCTTGTGATCCCACATATTCCCCGCAGGATGCTTTGTTACAAGTAGCAGAAAAATGCATGGCAGCCTGAATCTAACTGTAAGGACTATGCTTATGATGAAATGATGGAATAGAAAACCTCTCCCTTCAGCAAAACACCACAAAACCCAGAATTTTGGGAGTGAAGTTAGCAAGACATATTTTGCAGCACTGCTTCAAACACTACTGTATAGTTGTATTTGTTTTAATTTTCAAGAGTCGTTCACTGTGAGGAGAAATTTGAACTGTTGTTTTGGGTTTGGTTTTTTGTTTGGTTTTTTTTTTTTTTTCCAATTAAATCCGAAACTTCAGAATTCAGAAAATTCATTTTTCATGGTCTTAACAGCCATGCACATAGTTTTCAAAATACTGTCTTACTCAATATGAAAGAAAAGGTCTAAAGATCTACCCATTTCTGTATAGATAACTCTAGTGAAATTTCCAAGGTGTAAGTTTGGCTATAGAATAAATGAAATTTATTTTATCAAATGTGGTCCGGATTTAAAGAAGAACTGATCAGTCTAAATTCTTCAAAAGATCCATCACCTGAAAGATTTTTACTAAAATCCCCACTAAAATCCATATCTACTTTCATATAAAATTTACTTCCTCTTGCCCGCTTCAGAGACCTCTGTCAAGTGAGGCTGAACTAGTTGATCATTTCCTGCCCAGCTACATACAGGTAACCTAAGGATAGCTTCTGTGATTAATATGATGCTGGGGATAGAGAAGGGGTTCCCAATGAGCAACCTGGGAAAAATGGGCTTCCCACATATTTACCATGGGTATATTTTACTCTGACCAAGTTTAGACAGGCAGATCTTGCCTAAAATTGATGATAATTCCTTTTCATTGTTGATGAGCATTATGATGTCTCTGGTGCTATGGCAGCTGTGAGTTTATTCCACACACACTTTCTTGCTCATGTTGAAGACTGCCAGTGATGTGGACACAGGTTTGGACATCCCTTTAAAGTGCTTCAAGTCTCAGGAAGGCTCACAGCACCAAGGAGCTAGGCCAAGTCAAATTATTTTTGGTGTCTGTAGTGGATAAGAAATAACTTGGAGAAGCAGCTGTCAAAAAGCTGTGCAATGTGGCTGTATGTCTCATGTCTGCACTTCTGTTTAAGAGGGACTGCTCCTAATTAGTACTGATCAGTTGTATCATCAGGCAGTGGTATGTCAAGTCAAATATGGTAGTAACTCACCGTTTTCTAGCCCACCCAGATGAAAATTTGATGTTTTCCCTTTTTACCAGATAATTCTGAACCCAGGGCTCCCTGCACTGCAGGGTGGAAATGCGCATGTAGAAGTGAGATGTGTGGGTTGTCATTACTACAATGACCTGAATTCAGTCATACCAGTGATTAATTTTTCTTGTACTTACAGAAAGCTGCAAGCTAAAAGCAAAGGGAACTTCTGTAAAATAACAATGAACACAGCCAGAGAAAAATGAAAATTGCATCAGACATGAAAGCATTCTAAATGCTGACTCACAGCACCCCACATTTCCTTCCTTGATGCCTTCAACACTCTAAATGATCTCTTTATACTTTCAGCTTAAAGCTCAAAGTATAGTGCCCCTAAGTGTCTCCCTATTCTTTGGCTATTTGTTTTCACTCCTACACTTTCCAATTTTTTCTAATGCCTGCTGAAGCATTTGTCATCATTACTTCAGACAGTCCCATCAATACTGGAAGGGGCTCTGTAAAACAAAGGCCAAACCACATATTCATATACCTTCTCCTGTCTGCAACTGAGTCAACCCAGTCCTGAGCCTAGTTTAGTCTACCTTTTACTAATTATAAATACAGGTATTATGAAGCTAACTGCATGAAAAGTCAAATGACAGTTCCTTTAAAAGATTAGTTTAAGTTTAAAATTTACTAAACATGGCTCTAGAGGATGAGGCTTATCTCAGCTTCATTTACAGCACGCAGATAGCTCCTTTGCAAAGTGCGACTGGGAAACCACCATATCACTAAATAAACCCTTTGGATTACATATTCCAGATTTGCAATATCATAAATTGCAAGGAAGATAAAGTCTGCTCTAAGATATGCAACCTAGTTTAATGAAGCATGCTATAAAAAAACCCACATACTGGAATTCATGGGAAATTACTCATTTTAGAGAAGTAATTTTTGCTTCAGTATTCCTTTTTCTAATCAGGCAACACATATGCAAAGAGATATGTACTGCAGAATTGACTGGAGAAAAACAAGTAGAAAGGTGTTTTATCATATTGTTTTCTCATATTTTCATACATCAGGAAATTGCCATTTAAACCTGAAGGCAGGAAGCCCTGAGTATTCTTTCAGAACCCTGCATGGTCGGTGATGTTCTGTGACTTGCATTCCTATTCAGAGTAACATCAGTTACCAGACACAGAATATTTCCTGAAGCTGTTTTGGATATTTACATAGAAGTTTATGAGAAAAAGAAATCTTTCTGGATTAAGGCCTCCTCTGCTGCACACCTGAGCAGCATGTTCTTATCCTTACATCTAATACTGTGTTGGGTACTGGTGGCCAAATACAAAGCTTTGAACTCTCCCGGAACAACCCAGCTGGGAAGAAATTACATTTAATAAAGTATTCAAACAAAAATGTATGTTTTCAAACATAGGGACCTGCATAGACTTTATTAGTGTAAGTCATCCGAGTCAGTGTAAGTATGTAAGACAACCTGTGTCAGTCAGCAATATGTGCACACAACATAAACAGATGTTGACTCATTTGAAACATTTCTCAATATGGTCACAAATGAGAAGCGCAAACATGAACAACACAATGCAGTCAACGTGGAAATTCGATGGGAAATACTAATAATGACTAAGTGAAATTTCCCAGCCAAAACACTACCTATTTGAAGAAAGCAAAGTGAGAACACAGTCCAGAAACTTTCACGGTGGAAAACCTGAAGACAGGGAGCATAAGCCCTGTCTCATCACCAATCTCAGCAACTTCATCCCATCCTAGAACATGGCAGCTAATAGTCCATCCATTGCCATAGCACAGCTGCTTTGTATTTATAGAGCTCAGTGCAAATTACCATTCAGACTAATGGTTTTAGGTACAGCCTGAACTTATCCAATCTGCAATTGACTTGCGGAGGAATTGATTCATATACCATTACAAGAAGGCCATTGTCAGAATAGGGTCATCTTATTAAAAGAATAGATGTGGATGTCTGAATAATGTAGCATATTTAAGATGCTATTTCCTTGCTTGCAGTCACATGAAATATTATCAGTACTCCTGTAGTTCAAACATCTGAAAAAGGTACCACCCATCAGTGATTTTCACGAAGATGTATTACAAGTCTTTCTTTGAAACTTCATTATTTTTACATGTTTCTAAAATCGAAAAAATATACAGAACAAAAATGTATTATTGTTGAATTTTTTAATGCAGAAATACTGTTGAATCAAGTATAGCTTTACAATCCTGTTTCATTGTTCTTTATGTCCAAACAAGAGACAAGTACACCCTGGTCAACTGCATTTTCATCAGGAGAGTCAAACTATGTTTCCAGACATTTATGCAGAAGCCTCATTGATCGCAGAACTTTATTTGCAAATAAAGTGAGAATATGCCTCCAAAAAACAAAACAAAAAAAAACCCCACAAAAAGATTAAGAACTCTTCCTATCTTAATACCTTTTACCCAGAAAGCCACTTGCATACATAAAGAAAATATATATTCAGAATATGAAGACCCAGTACTCAAAATCCATGTCCCTTTGATTGTTACATTAAAATGCAAATTATTTTAATATGGACAACCAGTTGTGATACAAACAGAAACAGCTCTTCTCCCACAGTTTTAACTGCATACAAATCTTTGAATATAGTTTTCAGAACAGACCTCTGTTTCACCTGTCCATTATTTAAAAGTTAAAAGTTTGGTTCTTTATCAATGGTTATGAAGGAATATTCTGTTCTTTCATATTTTATGTGAGTATAAAATACCAAAAGAGTGCTCTCCTTTACTTACAAGGATGCCTTGTGCATTAACTGGTGCAGCTCAGAGCACGATATGGATAATGCTGGAAACAACTACTGAAGAACATGTGTTTATGCTGAAAACAATTATCTTAAGTTCAACCTATTTAACATGGAATAAGGTAAGCATCAAGGGACATGTGGGCAATAGGAAATGGTTTTGTAGTTGTTAGTAGCATGTTCTTTCTTTGTACTATTAATGAAAGTTAATGCTAAAGCAGTAATGAAGAGCCAAACAGATTCTCTACTTCCATTTTAATGATTGGATTTGTCTAAGTAAATATTATCATCTGAAATTCACATTTCATGACTCAAAGTTTCACCCTCTAACCTACAGATGGAGTTCTGTCTAAATGCAACAGAGGACACAAACCAAAACCATCTCTTAGTTCCAGATGTCCCTTCACTCAGGGACACCCAACTTGAGCCCAGTCCTAGAGGAATGATGCGCTCACCATCCTGAAATACCGAGGCTGCGTCGGGCGCCAGTTGTCAACCAGGGGTAGATTAGGTTCATTCTCAGCGTTCTTGGATAGGCTGCGGAGCTTCGCCATCTGCAGGACAGAAGAAATCAAAGTGTCTGATGCCCTTGGGATCAAATTCATAGCCCAACAATTAAGCCAAGGAGACTTCAAAGTTGTGAACACGTCCTTTACTCCATCACCACAAGAACTGCACTCATGTTCTTTTCCTAGCAGTGATATTATTAGAAATAGTGAAGATGGAAAAAATGGGTCCTATCTAAACAGGACTGTGAAAAATACTGTCATTTATGTACTGTCTACAGAACTGTGTAGAGCCATAGAAACTGCAAGAGGTCCTCAAATAATGTAAATAGAATGGCCTGTGCCCTAATAAACCCTTTATACTGACTTAGTATCTGTTAAGAAGCCTCTGGAATTGCAAAATGTTATAATTATTCACTTCCATGCTGGGTGTGCAGCAGAAGATATATTCTACTGTGGTGACACAAAAAAGTCGATTATTGATAACAGAAATGTAAATCTGGGTAACGACTTGATTTCAAATGGTTTGTGAACAGGGTCTGAAGCATGACTCTCCTTGGCCATTTTTTTTAACCAAGGTATGGGTTTTTTTGAAGGATACTGTACAAAGAGTCCTGCCCATCCTCTTCAAAACTCTATGATGCTCTTCCTCTGCTTCTTTCTGATTGCCAAAGGATACAGCACATATACTCACTCACAGATACATTATGTTAATTTGTTGGCACTGCTATGAACAACATTAGATAACATGACAGCAGTGATTCAGACATTTGACACTTCCTTGTCTAATGGCTTACCGTTAAAAGCATGCACACATTTTCCCATGTGTGCACTTGAAAATGTAGCCCCATCCATGGTTCACATCAACTTTGCCACTAGCTTCAATAGACTGATGTACCTCTATCTTTTATGGTCCAGAGTTCAAGTCTGACAGAAGCAGAACTTCTGTCTTGGCTGTAAAAGCTGGGTCCACTGTGACTATACTAATTCCAGTTTATGGGCTGAGCCAGTTCAGGCATCTCAACATTGCTCTTCACTACACAGGTTAGAAAAGACAGCTGTTTGCCCAAGCAAACATTTCTAACCAGCATAATTTGTATCAGATGGATTATTACTCTGAAATTAGATTTGATATATGGGTAGATATACCCATTCTGCATCTCAAAGGGTTTCCTGGTGAATTGATTTTTCCTGCAGAGTACTGATTCATAGTGACTGCACTTTTGTGGCTATTACACTGTTACCATCTGGCTGCAAAAGCATCCTAGCAATCCACTGTAAATGCACGTGCATGCACTTAAAATAATTACTATTAATGAGCCTGTCTGGTAGTACACTTTCTAGGATGCTTTCTAGGATTAGAAGTAATTGGTAACACAATCCTCTTTTATGAATACATTACTTTGACTGCAGGCACTCTGCAGTGAGGAAAGTCTTTCTATTGTATTTGTGCACAGTAGCTGGTGTACATTACAGAAACATGGGTATCGAGCACCTGATACAGCTCTTCTGTAATTTTCTTGTTTACATGATGCCATCTAGAATATGTG